>OVBE01011057.1:0-14468 GCA_900406425.1 Iberis pinnata
CATTTGAATCACGAGTTTTGTGTTCACTAAGCCGTCTTAACCCCTAAAAATCAACGTCTAACTTTCGTTACAATTGACCTTTTTTGGGGACAAATGACTTAGTAAATGAAAATATATGTTTTAAATTATCCAATCTGTAAAAAAAAAAAAACAAAATTATCCAATCTTAAAAATTGGGGTTTAAATGGCTTATTCAAAAGTTCATGGCTTTTTTTCTAAATTTGAAAGTTAAAACTTTTTAGCATTTTCCCCTAATTTTTGCCCAAAATTACTAGAAATTTGCATATTTGGTCCCTGGATAATTCTATAATTTATCTAATCAACTTAATTCCACTCAAAACCTATTTAATCATATTTTTGGCTACTTTTGAGGAGAAGCTTTATTTTTCTTCTTTTTTAAATTTATTTTATATTTGGAGTTATATCTTTAGGGGAGATAAATCTCTGACTCTATTATTCGTAAAGAAGATTTAATTATGATTCACTTTGGATTTCGATTTCTTTTATTATGCAATTCATTTCATCTTTCTTTGCCTTTTCTATTGCTTTTTCTATTAATATGTTTGAGTAATTCAATTGTTAGATTTTAGTGTTTCGAAGAAAAGTCATGATCTAATACTTAGAGTTATTATATAGGGTATAATTTGTTTCTTCATTCAGATTTATACTTATTGCTTTAATTAGATTAGCTACTAATTCGCTATTAAGTGGTTAGGTACAAATGGATTTGGTCCAAAAACCTGTATTTAGATACTTTTATTTATTTGCAATCGAAGAACAAACAAACATCTGTCTTGTCCTACCTAGATTTGAATTTGAAATCTATAGTGCAATTATGGTATTTGTTAGTGGCGGAACTAGAGATGATTATTGTTGGGATCAAAATGACTAAAATTAAAAATAGTGGGACATTTTAAATGAAATTGTCTATTTTACTATAAAATCTATGTAACATATAAGTTTATATAAGAAATGTTAAGATAATCAATAGGGGTCACATGACCCCCCTAGAATTAGTGTGTCTTCGCCACTGGTATTTGTGATTCAATCTCTAGTATTCTATTGTGTTCGTTGTACACTTACACTGAATATATTTAGATAAAACTTGAATGTATTGATAATATATTTTTGTGTAAAACACCTAACAAATGGTATATTTGAGTATGGTCCTAACATTTCCTTTTTGTACTTTTTCATATATTTGTTTTCTTACGTTTCTCTAATGCGGATGTGATTAATTTGTTTCATTAAATGCATGAGACAGGAAAAAAGTTGCATACCGTCGCTTTCATCTGTTTCGGATTGCGGAAACTGAACTACTGTGTAGACTTCAAAAGCATTAGTCATAGGTGGAAGAGTTTATCTGCTAGTTCTTATCAGTTGAAATCTACATTCACCTCCTATACAAGTATCCGATGGGCTGCTGGCGAGAGTTCTTACTGGTTCTGGAACTACAGGACCATAATAGAATTCTCCATTAAACACCAAATTGAATTCCCTGGTCTCATATGCCTGAAACTCTTGGATCTCGGCAAAGTGTGAGAACAAGTAAAATTGATCAATAGGATTTATTGGAATCCATGTAATCGTCAATGGCGCACTGGTATTAGTAGGCGTGGCAGCATTTTTTAGCGCATCTTCAGGTAGAACAAAATTGTCGTTGTTGCTGCTTACATTGAGAGCAGTGGAAATCTGTGTCCATTCCTTCTTGAAGAAAGGTTTCCATATGTGATCATAGACATCTTTCTTGTATCTCTGGATGTCAAACAATAGTCTTTCACCTATCCAATAGGTTAATAAAATAGGAATACGACAAAAATTATTATAATTACAATAATATCAAAAATGGATTTGAATTTAGTGTTTACTTTTTTTAAGAATACCACAAACACTATTGGTTAAATTTTTTGAATTTATAAATTTGAGTTTAGTGGGGTTTGTTTTTGATTATAGGATTTATTTTAGAGTTGTTATAAAATGAAGAAGAACTGTGTAGTAGTATTTTGGAACAATGATATTTTAATTTATTTTTTATTGTCCAACAAAGTAAAAGAATAATTCCCTAAAATACCTTCAAAACTAGTTTGGGAGACCAATATACTACAAACTTTCTATTGTTCTAAAAGTATTATTAAAAATATTAATTTTATAAAATATAATACAAACATTAAAAATTAAATTTTAATAATTTTGAAGTTCATGTTTTAAATTTGGATTCGCTAATTAATTTTAATGTTTAGCTTTTGAAGGGATTAATGTAAGACTTCAACATTTCGGGTCCGGTTACCCGTTCTCCCACATACTTTACTCATATTTATAGGTAAGAATTGTGTATAATGACGTAAATTTTTTTAAAACGAATATGAGTTGGGTAAAAATAATTATGTAGATATCATATTATCCATTTTGGTAGTTAAAATTATAAAATATGTTATAATATAACAGAATCAATGATATAAATATCATCTCCCAATGGCCGTAGTTCCAAAGATGATATAAGTGGAGTAGTGGTGCCATTCTTAACAAGACATATCTGCAACGATTCTGATGTTGTGATGTGTACGATCTCTTCACGTGTACCATTCCTTTTTTGTAAATCCACTTTTGCCCATAGATTAGGTCCAAGATGAAGATCAAACTCGGGGGCATTGTCAAGACCATCATAATTATCATACGCAAAGGTAGCCCTTATCAAATATTTACGTCCTTTCTCTTTCTTTTTGGTAAAGTATTTACGTCCCTTCTCCACAGATAGATTGTAGCAGTTGCTTATTCCATCCGAAAAATATCTCAACGTTTCGTATTGCTTCCTTAAGTTCCCTGGATTTTCTCCCACTCGACCAGTTTTTCCACAATATCATATGTTGGTTTTACAGTTTTTCAGCGAACTGAAGCAAACTAAGCTGGCGTTTGTTTACTTGAAGCAAACGTCAGCTTAATTCTTTTCAGCGAATATCAAACTACCAATGACAACAATTATAAAATAAATTAAAACAGTAAACTAAATTTAAATAATTATATTAATTTTAAATATATTTGAAAAATTATTATAAATTTATAAGAACTAAAATAAATTCTAATATTTCAGATGAATCTATAAAACAAAATAAATTTGAAACATTACAGTAAATTTTGAAAAATACAAAATAAATACATGAAATTAAAATGAATATGATATTTAAATTAAAATATTGATATAATTAAGTTGGATTTATTAAATTAATTTTAAAAAATTATAAAATAATATATAAGAAAATAAATATTTTTTGAATTCAATTTGAGAATATATATATAATATATTAGATATTTTTGTACAAATTTATTTTCTTATAATTTTTATTTTTTTTATAGCAATTGATACATTCATACGAATTTAAAATAAATATATAGCAACTAATTCAAGAATGAACAACATAACATTTCGATGGTTGTTGCTGCTTATCATTGTTGCTAGCGACATTCAAATGAACAGGTGTTGGAAACAAATGTGGTTCTAAAAATTCTAAAAATTCTAAAAAAGTCTTTCTCTCTCTCCGTAATCTCTCTGAACATTTTTCAGAGTTAACCGGCTAGAGGAGAAGAGGAGGAGCTCTCACCGGTTTCTCTCTTCTGATATTGTCTCGTGCTCCGAGTTCCCCCACCCCTCCGGCAACTTCGCCGGGACCACCACGGGATCTTCCTCTTCAACGGCGGCTTGAACGGTGGCATATTTGTTGTTTTCTCGGAAGCACTAGGTTCCTCTCTGGTGACGACTGGATAGTTTCCGGTGGAAAGCTTCACTCAGTCTCTTTAAAGCGGCGCTGGCGCCCCTCTCCTTGGCCTCTGGTGCGACGCATCCCGTTCGGATCTGGCCTCTCCTCACTCGACGGTGGTTCTTTCTCGTTTCCTCCTCCTCGTTTCTTCAAAATCTCATCGGTGGTGGGTGGTTGCAGCAAGTGGCGGAGCTAGCCACTAATTTGATTGTGATCAATTTTTATTAACAACAAAAATCTAAAATTAAATATAATACAAATTACTTAAAGAAAATAGGGTATATTTATTCATATATTAAAAGAAAATTCTAAAAAAAATAAATAAACTATTGAAAATTTGGATAAATAAATAGAATGGATAAATAAACTGAAATCGAAAAATTCAAACTAAATCGAAAAGTAAAACCAAAATCGAACCAAAATTTTTTAAAGTATATATATTTTTTATGTGTGAAAAGTATATATTTTGCGTATTAAACATTCAAACGTCAAATAAATCACCAGTTGTGTATATTTTAGTAATGGAAACCCGGTTCGAAACCAAGTTGTAAAATCGAAACCAAACAAAACCGTAATCGAACCGAAACCAATTCTTATTTCAAATAGTTCAAACGGTTTTAGTTTTTAAAAACCGAAAAAATGTAAACCAAAAAGTTGAACCGTAACTAACCCGTAAACCGGAATGCTCACTACTAATAGAAACTAAACTGAAACAATATCATATGTTGGTTTTACAGTTTTTCAGCGAACTGAAGCAAACTAAGCTGACATTTGTTTACCTGAAGCAAACGTCAACTTAATTCTTTTCAGCGAATATCAAACTAACAATGACAACAATTATAAAATAAATTAAGACAGTAAACTAAATTTAAATAATTATATTAATTTTAAATATATTTGAAAAATTATTATAAATTTATAAGAACTAAAATAAATTATAATATTTCAGATGAATCTATAAAACAAAATAAATTTGAAACATTACAGTAAATTTTGAAAAATACAAAATAAATACATGAAATTAAAATGAATATGATATTTAAATTAAAATATTCATATAATTAAGTTGGATTTATTAGATTAATTTTTTAAAAATTATAAAATAATATATAAGAAAATAAATATTTTTTGAATTCAATTTGAGAATATATATATAATAATAATAATTTAGATATTTTTGTATAAATTTATTTTCTTATAAATTTTTATTTTTCTAAAAAATATAGCAATTGATACATTCATACGAATTTAAAATAAAAATATAGCAATTAATTCAAGAATGAACAACATAACATTTCGATGGTTGTTGCTGCTTATCATTTTTGCTAGCGACATTCAAATGAAGAGGTGTTGGAAACAAATGTGGTTCTAAAAATTCTAAAAAAGTCTTTCTCTCTCTCCGTAATCTCTCTAGACATTTTTCAGAGTTAACCGGCGAGAGGAGAAGAGGAGGAGCTCTCACAGGTTTCTCTCTTCTGATCTTGTTTCGTGCTCCGCGTTCCCCCACCCCTCCGGCGACTTTGCCGGGACCACCACGGGATCTTTCTCTTCAACGGCGGCTTGAACGGCGGCATATTTGTTGTCTTCTCGGAAGCACTAGGTTCCTCTCCGGTGACGACTGGATGGTTTCCGGTGGAAGGCTTCACTCAGTCTCTTTAAAGCGGCGTTGGCGCTCCTCTCCTTGGCCTCTGGTGCGACGCATCCCGTCGGATCTGGCCTCTCCTCACTCGGCGGTGGTTCCTTCTCATTTCTTCCTCCTCGTTTCTTCAAAATCTCATCGGTGGTGGGTGGTTGCAGCCAGTGGCGGAGCTAGCCACTAATTTGATCGTGATCAATTTTTATTAACAACAAAAATCTAAAATTAAATATAATACAAATTACTTAAAGAAAATAGGGTATATGTATTCATATATTAAAAGAAAATTCTCAAAAAAATAAATAAACTATTGAAAATTTGGATAAAAAATAGAATGGATAAATAAAATGAAATCGAAAAATCCAAACTGAACCGAAAAGTAAAACCAAAATCGAACCAAAAATTTTAAAAGTATATATATATATTTTATGTGTGAAAGTATATATTTTGCGTATTAAACATTCAAACATCAAATAAATCACCAGTTGTGTATATTTTAGTAATGGAAACCCGGATCGAAACCAAGTTGTAAAATCGAAACCAAACAATACCGTAATCGAACCGAAACCAATTCTTATTTCAAATTGTTCAAACGGTTTTAGTTTTTAAAAACCAAAAAAATGTAAACCAAAAAATTGAACCGTAACTAACCCGTAATCCGAAATGCTCACTCCTAATAGAAACTAAACTGAAACAATATCATATGTTGGTTTTACTGTTTTTCGGTTTCGAACACATTTTGTTGGGGTCATTAACAAATCTAACCATTTTTATTAAAATTATATTACAAAATACATGACAATAGTTTTTCTACAAAAATTAAGTGGGATTATGTGACCCCACAAGTTACTAGTTGTATCCGCTAGTGGTTGCAGCCACCTCCCTTCGTGTCTGCTCCAGATATGTCTTTGGAGTTTTCCGGTATGGTCTCTTCCTCAATCGATCTCCTCTGTGGCTTTGCTCTTCTCCTGGTCGCGCTAGGCGCAAGCGAAGCTCTCCCAGTCTGGTCAGCCGGTGAGGCAAGCTCTTGGTGGCCAGTCATCTTGGCAGTGGTGGTGGGGCGGCGATTCTGAAGGTTCTCCGGTGGTGTTAGGTGCAACAGGCATGTGTTGGTTTTGAGGGTGGCTGACTTTCATCCGTAGGTGGCCAATCCTCTAAAAACTTTTTTCCCAGAGGCACTCGGCGGCGGTTTCTGAAGGCAGCGGCGGCGGGAAAAACTTGAAGGTTCCAAGCTTTAAGGTTTTTTCTCTATGGTTTCAGGTTTTGGGCTAAACCCCAGTTTGTTTTAGTTCAGTTTTGGGTTTTGGCCCAAAAAAATTTTCTCTTTTCAAGAGAATAAAAGGTTTCTAGGAATTTTTATTTTTTTGGGTCTCTAGATATTGTTGCTTTTGCTTTTTTTTTAAGCTGATGTAATTTTTCATGATCAATGAATATTTACATTTTATAAAAAAAACACAAATATGGTTCCACATCAGTAAATGAACATTGATAAAAATATTCCGATAACATATTGAAACAATAACATAACAACTTCAACATGAGTCTAAGAAAACAGTAGAAATATATATAAACTTGACGCTGACATTCTAATACAAACATAATACTACTTCACAGGTCACAACAAATAAACAACCACGAGAACGTTGGTACTACAAGTATGCAACATTCAGAACTATCTTCCTGTGGGAACCACTGTAGTGTCCACACAAATGTTCATTTCTTGAGACTCCAAGCCTTTATTTTCACACACAATACACTCTTTCAGCTCGTTAATAACCTGAGACATGGATGGTCGTTTTGAAGAAGATGGATTTGCGCATGACATTGCCAACTCAAGAGCTCTCCACACAGAATTTGAGTCATATTCTTTGTGGAGATTTGGATCCATAATCTCAGTAATGTCACCTCCGTTAAGTTTTAAGCTAACCCTCTGGGTTATATGGGAGTTTCCAGCAGGGGTCCGATGAATCACAGGTTGGTTTGTGATCATCTCCAATAATACAATCCCGAAACTATAAACATCACTCTTCTCAGCCAATCGACCAGAATGGTTATATCTGCAATACAACAACATAATATATACTTTTAACCATTGAAGGAGGAATAGAGTTTAAGACCAAATGTTTCAAATGTGTATGTAAATAAGTACACTCTTTAAATTAATTATTTTAGATTTCTAATGCAAATGTTGTTACTTACCTCAATTATAATAAAGATTATCGACGTTTCTTTAAATAAAATATAATTGAATTAGTAAATTTTAAAAGACCTTTATTTTGAAATAGAGTGAGTAATACTTACTCAGGGTCAAGGTAACCCGGGTTACCAGCAATTGATGTCGAATCTTGAGATCCGGCTCCACCTTGGAAAGATCTTGAGAGATCAAAATCAGCAAGCTTGGCCTTCAAATTCTCATCTAGTAATATGTTGGCGGTTTTGACATCTCTATGAACAATCGGTGGTGTGCATCCAATATGTAAATACTCCAAACCTATGCAACATATGTACGGTAAACATAAATGAATCAATATTTTGTCGTAACAGGTTTTAACTTAGTACGAACCTAGTGCTGCCTCCAAAGCTACTTTTAGTCGCGTACTCCAATCAATGACGGATCTACCTCCTTTTCCTATAAATCCATTCAGTTTTTTTCCGATTTTCATGGGTTAATGCTATACGTGAAACCAGTAGATATATATTACCATTTACCTGACAAATGTTGTTTTAAGTCTCCATTGGGCATAAACTCATAGATGAGGGCCAAGTGATTTCCTTCATAGCAGTATCCCACAAGACTCACCAAATTTGTGTGGTGAACTCTCAAAAGAAGATCAACCTAAGGTAATTTTTATGTCAAGAAAACGATGCTAGACATTACATAGTTTAATTTGGAACATTATTGAACTATGAAAACCTCTACTTTGAATTGTTTATCGCCTTGAGTTGAAGACTGAGATAACACTTTAACAACCACTTGTTCAGAACCATTTATAGTACCATGGTACACCATGCCGAACCCTCCTTTACCTAAAACTCTTTGGAAGTTATTTGTCATTTTGATGACTTCTGAATATGTGAACCTTTTGCTTTTCTTATTAGCAAATGTAACATTCACTGTTGATGCCATCCGTGGTGAGTGTAGGCCTATACATCACAATAAAGATGACGTTATCATATAGTTTTAATAAATGCAATATAGCAACTACATTCACACTTATTTTGACGCCTTTTTTAAATACCTTCTTTAGTCGTTGTTTTTTTCTTTTTGAGTAGAAACAAAACAACTGCTACAACAATGACAAAGGCCACAAAAGAGACTGATATAACAACTGCCACAATAACTTTCTTCTTATTTTGTTTTCTACAAGAATCGGTGACGCAAAGCCTTGGGTTTCCTACAACTCTACAATAAGGCAATTGGAGGGTTATTATTAGGATATATTGTTAGGATATTATTTCCTAAGATATTATGTACACATGAATTCTTATATACTAGGATTCTTATTAGTTATCACATCTACATATACTTCTACATGTAATCTATCTATCAACACAAGATCAATACAAAGTATTTCATAGTATCAGAGCAGTAACTCTTCTGATTACCTACGCCGCCGCCGTTGTTACTAATAAATCTAGAGAGACAGTCGCCGCCACCTTATCATGTCTACCGAATGATCTTCTACATTAAATACCCAATCTACCATGAACGATACTTCACCATATCTTCTAAATGCATCAAATAACCCAGGTGCCCTTATATCCTCTGTAATCCTCAGAGAAGATAATTACCAGGAATGGTCCGTTGACAATTGCAGAACTACTCGTGCATGTACCTGTGGAGCCGCTTCGGATTTTGACAAAGAACAAGAAGATGATTGTGTGCATTAGTTCTTGTTCGGGCTTGACCAACCTAGGTTCTCGGGTATTCGCTCAACCATCACTGGTGAAGATCCACTGCCCTCTCTCATCCAAGTGTACTCGCGTGCTGTTCGGGAGGAACTGAACATTAACAATGTACAAAGCAGAGAATTGATTAAAACTGACGCAGTTGGCTTCTCTGCCAAATCAGAACCACCAGTCTTGGCCGCTGTTGTTTCGAGCTCACGGTTTAGGGATAAATCGTCTCTGTCTTGTATCCATTGCAAACGACAAGGTCACAATGTGACTTAGTGCTTCCTCTTGCACGGTTATCCAGATTGGTGGCTCGAGCAACATCGACCTAGCACCAATGTCAGCTCTTGTTCTGCTGTTTCTCGTAATGGACAGCGAGGTGGAAGACCGGCTAAGAGACATAATTGGGGTCGCAACCACGCCAACAATGCTTAGACATTTCCCTCGTATCTCCTTGATTCTGCTCAGCTATCTCAGCTTTTAACACCTCTTCAAACTCAAAAAGCTGGTTCTTCGAAAGAGTAATTAGTCGGTAACATGACATTATCAACACATGTGCATCACAACATATGAATGGTGATTATACCTTGCAAAAGTCAGTGATATATCGCCAATCCCTGTTACCTTTCCAAATGGCGGCTTCTCTAAAGCAACTCTTTATCAAGGCTGCTCTTGTTAACAAGACTACAAAAAACTCTTTATCTGATGCGTTGTTACATCGTAGACTAGGCCATCCTTCTCTTGGTGTTTTAGACTTTATTTCTGGTTGTGATAAAGACATCTGCGGTTTTTGATGATTTCAATAAATGTGATATTTTTTATTGTGCCATATAAACCCGTGAACGTTTCTCTCTTAGTGATAAAAACGCTACTGAATGCTTTTCTATGATTCACGCTGATGTCTGGGTCTTTACGAACACCATCTTCTTGTGGTGCTTGCTACTTCCTCATGTTAGTTAATGACTACTCACGTTCCACTTGGACATTTCTAATGATTTCCAAGTCTGAAGTTTCCTCTATGTTTTGGAGCTTTTTTGCAATGGCATTTCGGCAATTTGGCAAGCTCATTTGCACGGTAAGGAGCAATAATGGGACATAATTTATGTGCCTTCGGGAATTTTTCCGGATCAAGGAATTTTTCATCAGACGTTTTCTTTGGATACACTGTAACAAAACGGTCGGGTGGAGCATAAACATAGGCACATCTTAAATTTTGCCTGAGCTTGTCTCTTTCAAGGTAAATTACCAGTGAAATTTTAGGGAGAGAGCATCTTGACGGCCACTCATCTCATTAACCAAAAACCTACGAAGTTGTTGTAAGGTCGCACACCGTACGAGTTACTCTTTGGAAAGCATCCTCAATACTCCCTTCTCCGCACATATGGCTGTTTGTGTTATGAAAATCATCGGTCCCGTGATCACGATAAGTTAATCACTCGCATTCGTCGATGTATCTTTGTCGGATATCCTCTCAGTCAAAAGGGATGGCGCCTATATGACTTGGAGAAGGAACAATTCTTTGTCAGCAGAGACGTCATTTTTCACGAAGAAACGTTTCCATACTCTCCGCCTTTACGTCCGGTAACTACACAACCAGTTAATATTTCTTGTAAAGATTGGTTTCTTACTTTGACAACATCATCTCCGATACAAGATTCAGTATCAATCCTTGTTTCTCCTCCTTCCACTCTTATGCCGACAGAACCTTTGTCACCGGCCTCTCCGGGACATCCCGAACTATTGGGTAGCGATCATAGAACCAAAAAACCTTATGTCTTGCTCAAAGATTTTGTTCTTCCTATAGTACACTCCCGAGCAGCTCACTCTTCCTCACTCAATAGCTTCGATCAGCTCGTCTCCTCTTCGGTCTCGGGTAATCTTCTAAACACTAGTTCTTCATTTAATGTCTCTATCTCTGCAGTTCATGTAGCGTTCTTGACTACTCTCTTGATCGTTCTGAGCCGCAGTCTTATCAAGAAGCAGTGCATGAAAAGCCTTAGTGTGATGCTATGCAAGCTGGGATCAAGGCCTTAGAGCTTAATCGGACATGGGATATCATTCGCTTGCCACCCGGTAAGAAAGCCATCAGTTGTAAATGAGTGTATAAACTCAAATACAACTTTGATGGCTCTCTTGAACGACACAAAGCCAGACTCGTGGTTCTTGGTAACCGACAAAAGGAAGGTACATATTTTAAGGAGATGTTTGCTCCAGTTGCGAAAATATCCACCATTCGGTTTGTTCTTAGTGTGGCTACTGCTAAGAATTGGTTAGTACATTAGATGGATGTGCACAACGCTTTTCTCAATGGCCATTTAGTTGAGGAAGTATACGTAAAATTATTGCCGGGATTTCATTCCTATGATCCTTCTAAGGTTTTCCGTCTCTGCCAATCACTTTGCGGTCTCCGTCAAGCTTTGCGTTGCTGGTTTGTTAAGCTTAATAAAGATTTACACCAATATAGTTTCACTCAAAATTACAAAGATTACTCTTTGTTTTCATTTCTTTGGGGTGACATCGTTCAGCATATACTTGTGTATATAAACAATTTTATTATTCTTGGCAACAACGAAGCATCTATGGATCGGTTCAAGGATCATCTTCGCACCTGCTTTCATATGAAAGATGTCAGTCCTCTTAAGTACTTTATGGGAATCGAGGTCTCTCGCAGTCGCCAAGGTATTTACTTATCTCAAAGAAAGTATGCTACTAACATTGTCAATGAGGCTAAAATGGTTGATGCAAAGCCCTCTCTTGTTCCAATCGAGTACAATCATAAACTCTCATATGTGTACAGCCCACCGATGCCTGATCCGGACCGCTACCATAGGCTCATTGTCCGTTTCATCTATCTTACGTTCACTTGATCAGAATTGACGTATGCTATCCATATTCTTTCTCAATTCATGCAGGCTACCTTGAAAGCTCACATGCTTGCAGCGCTACGGTTAGTTTGGTATTTGAAAGGTACGCTTTCCACGGTGTGCTTCTTACGTCTGATTCTTCTCTTCATATTACGACATATTATGATTCCGACTGAGCTGCTTTCCCAAAGACTCGCTGTTCTTTGTCTGCGTATGTTATTTATTTGGGTTCTTCATCTATATCTTGGAAGACGAAGAAGAAACAAACAGTTTCCAATTCTTCGGCATAAGCCGAATATCGCGCTATGGCTTACACTCTTTGTGAGCTCAAATGGGTACGAGAACTTCTTCACAATTTTGGATTGTCTCATTCGGAACCAATGGAGCTGTTTTGTGATAGCCAAGCGTCTATACACATCGCTTTTAATCTCGTCTTCCATGAACGAATGAAGCATATTGAAGCTCACTATTATTCGGTTCGCGATGCTGTCCAAGATGGTCTTATTGTCACGTCTCATATTTCTACTGCTGATCTACCGGCCGACTTACTTACTAAAGCTCTTCCTCATCCTACATTTTAGAGATTACTTGACAAATTGGGTCTTTGAAGCTCCGCATTAGCAACTTGAGGGACGGGGGAGTATTAGGATATATTGTTAGAATATTGATGCCTAAGATATTATGTACACATGAATCCCTATATACTAGGATTCTTGTTAGTTATCATTTCTACATATACTTGTACATGTAACCTATCGATCAACACAAGATCAATACAAAGTATTTAATTTCAGTTATAGCTAGGTAATAACTATAAAAAGTTGAGGAAAGTTTCTTACAAAAGCTCTAGTCCTTCTCTTTGAAGAAATTGAGGAATTGAGCCATCAAGATTGTTCCCCCATTAAGTTTCTGTTTAGGACCATGATCTGAGGTAAGAATTTGAAAAGCATTATTTAATGTATGTTGAAAGCAACTTACATGACCAATAATGATTTCATGTTGCCTAGAAACTCCGGCACCCTTCCGGTCAAGTTGTTATTCGACAAGTCCCTAATGGTAGCAAGAGAGAACAAAGACAAGAAGGCTTATCAAATTTATTCCCATCCGTATATACTCGTCTTTAGTTAATGATGAGTACCACTTACAGTTTTTCTAGTTTTGTAAGATCTTGAATGGCAGTTGCTATAGTTCCTTTTAAACCACTCGAAGACAAGTTTCTAAGGAAACATTCAAAGTATTACTGATCATATTTACTATCAATTTCTTTGAAGAGCGTGTGAGCTAATTTTGACATACAAAGTAGTGATTCTTGGTGGCACGTACATATCTGTGTCCTTGCAGTCTAAACCATCCCATCTAAGCTGTTGAGGAATGCATGGATCACCCTGCCAGTTGATTCCATTTCTACTTAATGCGTACGTGGCCGTGATGTTTTTTATAGCACCCACTGACAAAAAATTGAGAAATTTGTTGTCATGCGTTACTCTAATGCGGATGTGATTTTTTTTCTTTACAGAGAAAATAAAGCACATACCGTCGCTTTCATCTGTTTCGGACTGTAGAAACCGTATAACTGTATAGACTTCAAAAGCATTGAGTATAGGTGGTAGAGTTGATCTGTTACTAATTTTGGAACTAGAGGACCATAATAATGTTGTCCATTAAACACAATATTAATGTATAGATTTTTAAGGGTTTAAATTTTAGGTTTTTGGATTGACGATTTAGTTTTCTGGGTTGTTAATTTTATTTGTGTGTTATTTTTGTAAAAATAGTTTGTAGTTACATTTTGGAACAACAATTTTTTAATATTAACCAAGACTGCATTGGATTAATGGTTTAATTTTAGGAGTTGGTTTCATGAGGTCCCTAGTTTGATTATGGGGGGAGGGATGCTTTACGCCATGTCACCAGGTATTAGCAAAGGCTGGTCCCGGACCGAAGGCTCGAACTTGTCTTGGTTATAAAAATTTTTTTTTAATACTAATTTAAAAATTTCCCAACAAAATAAAAGAAGAATAATATGAAATAAAGTGAAATAAATATACTACATACTTTAAATTGCTCTAAAAATACTATTAATTGTTATCCATGCAAAAATATCATAAACATAAAAAATTGAATTTTAAGGATTAGAATCAAAAAATTTTTGGAGTTGGTTTCACAAATTAGTTTTTAAGATGTAGTTTGAAGGGATAATGTGTTTTTTTTTTCAAACAATAGGTAATTTTTGAGTTTTTAACTCACCATGTTAAGATTACGAGCTTTTAGCTAAGAATCAATTAGAAATATAAGAAGTGACAAATATCCTTTATATATATA
>OVBE01011058.1:0-14467 GCA_900406425.1 Iberis pinnata
AAAATTTCGCAGATTTTTTTTTGCTTCAGAAAATGCGGTGGCATTTTCGTAAATACTAGACAACTTTTTTCTCTCTTATCTAATTATTTTTTTTTTCCAGTTTTTTTGTTTGTTCATGACCGAGGGGTAGAACTGGGTTTAACGAAAATTGAGTTATTTCCAGCAAATAAAGAAAATGCGGGGTTACCTCAACAATTAATTGGAAAATATAGGTCAACTAAGTACTTTTGCCAAAAAAAAATTCATATCCCATTTGAAATTTGAGCGCATGAGACCAACGTCTTAAAAATATATAAATAGGAAGTTACCCTCTCCCCAACAAAACATAAACATACAACAAAAGACCAACATTCCTAAGAGACTCATTGACCAACTGAGTTAACTTATTGTGTTAATTTAAGTAACAAACTAGTCTCTAAAACAAATTTGGAATTTTGTAAAATGTTCAATGTTAATATAAACTCTTTTCAAAAACTAATTCAAATCCCGGCCACCGTTAATTAACATAGTGTGAATTTTGGCCGCCCTCTTGGATACCTTTGGCGACTGCGGACGTTTTGGACCTAGTCGGAATCCTTCGAGACTCCGGATACCAGGGTCATAAAAAAAACTAATTCAAAATCCGCTTAGCTATTTACATAATTTTGATTGAACATTAATGTTGTTTCTTCTCCGTTTCTTCCACTATTTTGTATACCGACCCATAAAATAAAATGAGCACAAATATATATTCACATGGAGATTTAAAATTAACTTGAGAACTTCAACAAACTCAATATGCAATTTCTTCAATGTTTCTTCTGTCGTATTCACATGGATTACCAACTATGACAATTTTACTACAAACCTTAATAGTTAATCAGAGTCCGGCGACGGTCCAACGTTTTTGGATGCTCTATAAGAAACTGAAAAAGTGCTCCATTATTAATATGTGAAAAATATTTTAATAAATTGAATAGATGGTTTGTTATGATTCAAACATCAAAATAAAATAAAATAAAATATTTAATAAAGATTTATAAATATTGGTTAACTATCCTAAAACCCCGAATGAATATTATTTTTTACAAAAAATCTATAATTTATGACACTTATATATAAAGGTTTTTTTTTTTTCAACAATATACTTTCAATTTCAATAAAAATGTACTCTAGATGATTGTACTCTAATCAGTGGGTTCTCTTATCTATGTTCTAGACTGGCACTGTTAGGTTCTAATAAGAAGACACAAAGCATATATGGTTTTATATATGTATTTTGTATGTACTTCTAAAGTTTTGATACGGACTAAACCAAACGATATCATTTAGGGCATCTTCAAAAAGAAACCTCAAATTTGAGGTTTTTCAGTTTTTGCTCCAAAAAGAAACCTTAAAATTAAAGTTATGAAAATTAGTATTTTGCAAGATAGTCCTTGTAATTTTAATTATTTTTAACTAAAGTTCTAATAATTTCATAAGTAGCTAAAACATACACATTATATATATTACAAGCAACATTATTTAACAAAATATTATATTATATTATAAAATTACATAAAACGTTAAAAAACAAAAAAAACTAAATTATAAAATACAATAAAAATAAAAATTATTGTTCATAGCTATTTCCAAGATGCTCTCATATATGATCAACTAATGCATTCGAAAGTGATAAATGAGCCGCTTTATTTTTAATTTCCATATTACGAGCTAAAAATTGTTGAAATCGAGTAGTCTCGTTCACTGTCATTTCTACCGTTACCTCTGGTGCTGATCTTGCTTATCTAATCGGTGCGTTAAAATCACGTTCATCTTCTATTATCATGTTATGCATTATAATGCAAGCTGTCATGATATCATGCAACACTTCTTTTTTCCAGTATCGTGATGATCCTACTACAATAGCAAACTTGAATTGTCAAACTCCAAATGCACGTTCGACATCTTTTCGGCATGCTTCTTGTCTTGCTGCAAAAAAAATTTTCTTTGGTCCTTGTGGCTCACGTATAGTTTAAACAATAGTTGACCATTTGGGATAAATACTATCAGCTAAATAATAACCCATGTTATATTCTTTTTCTTGTATAGTACAATTAGCATGAGGAGCCATACCTTAGAGCAAGTTTTGAAAATAAATTAGATGACTTCAAAACATTGATGTCATTGTTGCTACCTGGCATACCAAAAAAAATTGACGAAGGTAATCATTCATCTGTTGAAACTTTAGTCTCGTCAAATGAACAAATCCTAGACTTCTTAAAAGAAAGTGCTGCAACTAGAGAAAAAAGTAACGAATTACGTTTGAAAATCAAGCAAAAAAGTTAGCACTAAAAGAAATGCATGAAGAAAACGAAATATTGTTAACAAATCTAGTAAAATAAGTTAAACTTTTATGTGATATATTTTTATATTTTTTTATATTAAGAAGTTTTAAAGTTAGATTATATAAAAATTAAGGATTAAAATGATGAAAAAAAATTTACTAGAATTATTTATAAATATTTTATAAGTTTGAGGACTATAGTGCAATTAAAAAAGTGGAACATCAGATTTGAGGTTTTGGAATTGCTTTTGAAGATGCAAAAACTTCATATTTGAGGATTTGAGGAGGCTTTTGGAAATGTCATTAGAAGATACACATGGCCAATCAAAGAAAATTTAGAATAACATTACTATTCAGAATTTTTGGTTTTCACCACTATTCAGAGGCTTAGAATACCATTACTAGATCATCTACATATATTTTTATACTTTATAAGACTATCTTCAATTGGTGGCTTCATTTTGTTATTTCAAAAAGTGAACTTTAGAAAAAAACCGAATTTTCTCTCATGCTTCATTTTTTTTACTATAAAAACAATATTCAAAAATATTGAAATACATTTCATTTATATTTTAGTATTAGCTTTCTGTTTTTCAAAGTGAATATTTTTTTACTTTAGTATTTTTTAACATTAATTTAATAAAATCATTATTTAACATAAATTTATCATTAGCAAAAATATAAGTACAAAACATAGCATTTTAAGTATTTTATTTTTATTAACTAGCTACTATGTGTGAGTCGATATTATGTTAAATTTAATTATATATATTTATTTTGGCATTATTCATATTTTATACTTTATCTTTAATATATTGTTATATTTTATATTAAATATATGTTCTTATTATATCTTAAACTTTAAAATCAATTTGATAACATCAATATACTCAAACATGAATTAGAAACAAATTAAAAATAAAAAATTATATTTTTAACAACAAAGAAGCAAATTATAATTTATAATTTTCACATTAAAAATATCAAAGAATGAATAGTGTTGACAAATTTCAAATAAAAAATAACACTATTCCTTTCTTGATTTTAACGCAAGAAATGAAATACTATTATAACATATTTTATGGAAAATGAAACACAATTCTCTACAAGAAAAAATGTATTACATCACTAATAATACAACACCAAAAAATGATATAAAATAAAATCATTTTTAAATAAATATAAATTAGAGTCACTTCTTCATATAATTAAATTATAGTAAATCTATAATATAAATCATTTGGAATATATGTTATTATTTTAAAAAATAATAACATCAGTTCCAATAAAATTGATATAAATTATTGCAAAATTGCACTCAATAACATCCATATATCCTTAAATTAAGTATGTAACATCTACAACCTAGGATTACTATGCCATTTAAAAAAAAAAACATGCAATTATACTTTTACTCTTTCTTCCTTCCTCTTTCACTCTCTCTCAATTGTTAGTTTCTTTTCTACCCCAATTATAATCTTCTTCTTTTTTTTTGTCATACACTTTTTTTTGTTGCTAGTCTAAGTATTTTTTGTTCACTAATCTAACTTTTTTTTAGTCTTATTTATTTTTGGTCTACAAGTAGGGATTATGATTTATATTTTGGATTTAGAGTTTATATTTTCAGATTTATAGTTTATATTTTCAGATTTATAGTTTATATTTTAGGGTTTACATTTTTTGGTTTAGAGTTTATACTTTAGGATTTATACTTTGGAGTATAGGGTTTATATTTTGGGTTTAGAGTTTGAATTTTGGGGATTATGTTTTATATTTTGGGGCTTAGAGTTTATACTTTGGAATATATGATTTCTATTTTGGGGTTTTTGGTTTGTATTTTGAGATTTTGAGGTTTAGAGTTTGTATTTTGGGGTTTTGGGTTTATATTTTGGGTTTAGAGTTTATATTTTGGGTTTATATTGGGTTTTAGGGTTTATATTTTGGATTTGGGGTTTATATTTTGGGTTTGAGGTTTATATTGGGTTTTAGGGTGTATATGTTGGGTTTAGGATCTATATTTTGTGTTTAAGGTTTATATTTTCTGTTTAGTGTTTAGGGTTTATATTTTTGGTTCAGAGTTTATATTTTTGGGTTTAGGATTGTATACATAGGTAGTCCGACTACTTTGAGTATACGGACTACTAAAAATTTTGTTTTTGAGTTTAGGGTATATATTTTGGATTTAAGGTTTATGTTTTGTGTTCGGGGTTATGATAACTATTCACTAATTCATAACATATATGTGTTTTGGCTTATGGTTTATATTTTGGGGTTTATGATTTATATTTTAGTGTTTTGGGTTTATATTTTGGAGTTTTGGGTTTATATTTTGGGTTTTTGGTATATATTTTTATGTTTGGGGTTTATATTTTTGTGTTTAGTGTTTATATTTTAAAGTTTTAATTTTAGAGGTTAGAGTCACTATTCACTGTTTTATAACATATAAGTCCATTTTGAATAATTTTAATCTTGTTAGATGTAGAAAAAAATGTGTTTTTTTAAGTGAATTTTTATGATTTGATCATTTGAATTGATATGATTAATTTGTAAAAAAGTGAGTAGAGTGAACATTTACAAGTAAAAAAAATAAAAAATAAAAAAAGAAAAAGAAAGAAGGAGAGAGAAAGGGTTAAGGGGAATATCGTTTGTATATCACCACTTCAATAACCAATATTATACAACACGAGTTAGATTCCTAATATTTGAGCTACAATTGTATATCTAGCTAATTCACCCTAAATTATTTATCATTTACATCACCTTGAAATAATTAACATAAATCGATAATGATTTGTATCACTTTTTAAAAATTGTAACAAAACAAACATTTACATCCATTAATAATTGTTGATGTATTTAATCTTTTGATTAACATAAATTAAAAATTTCTATTAATATTATGTAATTTATAAAAATGATATATAAAAAGAATATTAGAGTATATTTTATATAATTCCGTGACTCTTATATATGAGAAAAAAATAATTCTTCAGAAACAAAAAGAGACACATCCATTTGAAGCAGTGCAGAAGAAGATTCGACTAATCTTAGTTATAAAAGTAAGAATAAGTTGTGACAAAAAAGAGGGATAAGTGAGATCGAAACAGAATGAAACTTTCAGAATATGTTCTCAATGTAAAGCACGCGAAAAAGCATTTTCGTTCTGGTTTATAAAGTTATTAAATTTATTTTAGATATATTTGCATAGTGAAAATCTACCACCAACTATATAAAATTTATATTTGGAGTAATATCTAAAGTAATTTTTGACCTATATCTAAAGTACTATATCTAAAATCTACCACCAACTACCACCAACCAATATCTAAAGTAATTTTTTTTTTTGAAAATCAATACCGAGGTAAATAGTTTTTGAGCTAAGAATTCAGCCGGGTGGTTTTTGACCTATAAATGTTAATAATTAAGTAATCTAAATTTTTAAACATGATATTGTCAATTGTTGACCCGAATATCAAAATTCCGAAATACACGTTATATTAAAAAAGCAAGATATATCTAGACATAGACATAGAAATGCGTTTACACGTAACGTCTTAACCAAACAACGAAACAATTAAAGCTAACAATGTAACCAGTGACTGAGTTAAAAATTTCATTAACTCTAGTCAAATAAATAGATTAAAAAATATTGTTTATGACTATAAAAAAAATACACTTATAAATGAATTTTACATTAAAACTTTTGATAACTATTTCATTTGTTACATCTTTAAATATATATTTTTTAATATAGCAAACGAGACAATCACTAAAAAACTAATCACATATGCGATTATATAATACAAAAGGATGGAAATTAGGAAATCATGAATAGATCCTTGATGACTATATGTACTAATGAGCTAATATTGGAGTGAGTGAAAACTGGAAAATGATGATTATATGTACTAATGGGCTAATATCAAATTCTCTAAGAAAAATCGTTAAAAAATTAAGGTTTATGATAAACATAAAGATAAAATTACTTTGGATTTATATTCTTTTTACAAATAAAACAAATTCTGAATAAACTTTTCTCTATCCAATAATCTTTAAAACATCTCATAAACAATTCATGAACCTATAAATTTTAATCCATTATTTAAATTCAAATTACAAATAGTCTCAATTTTATAGAAAATCAATCAATAATATAATTAAAAAGATATAAAAAACTAATTTTGATGTCTTAATCTTGTAACCAGAGTAATTTGAAAGTGTCAGTAAATTTTGTTTCTAGAGAAGAAAAAGATGTGTAACGTTCTTTTACCAATAAACTTATTTTTTATTTAATTTTTAAGTTATTTTATTTTAATTGGGTTAAACAAAAAAACCCAAAACTAATATAACCATAAATTTAGATTCATTAAAAATTTAGTAAAATCAAATACTAAGTAATACTAAATTTAAAATTTTTAAAAAGCTAACAAATTTTTTTTTTAATAATCAAGTGGGGTCAGCTGACCCCACCTCCCCTTACCTGCCTCCGCCAATGAACGTAACATATAACTAAACACATGGTTAAGCTGCCAAATCGTAATTAATCGTAATCTCAGCCTAATTAGCAATAAATCCAATAGCAAGCGGTATTAATGGTAAACTCAATATTGTACTTAAATGGCCACATATACAAACAAAGTAATGTCTTGAAATGTGTGTTGGAAAATCCTAGAAAAGTGTCTTCGGTTCACACACGTTTTGCCAGACTCGTGTCTTGTAATTCTACAATATTTTCTTACTTTAGTTTTTTTGAATATTATTATTTGGCCAGTAATAGACACATTTTATTTTACTTGCATTTTAATACTAAACAAATTTAGTCATCATTAGAACACATTTACTCGGAGTTCATCTCCAACCTACAACTAAATAAATTTGTAATATCTATTTTACATAATAATTTCTCTAATCAAATTCTAACAATCACAGCAATTTGATGTGATGCTATATCATCACATGAAATATTGGTGTATCAATATTCATTTTATTTGTTAATAAAAGATAAATTAAATAAGTATAAAAAATAAAATCATAACAAAAGATTGAAAATTTTTCAGAGTATAAATGTATAACTAGCATCGAGATGTGAATGTTGAATGTGATAAAATAGTTTATATAATTACATATTTTTTTTAAATTATCATATTTATAAAAAATATTAAACAGTAAAATATTTATTTATTAATATTAAATAGTAATGATGTATGATGTTGTGGTTAGAGGAAAACAAAAATTGGTGTCAAAACAACACCAAAATAATAAGGTGTCAAAACAACACCAAAATAATAAGGTTTTTTTTTTTTTTTTTTATAAATAGAAAAGTAATATGGTGGGTTGAAAATGCTCTCGTTAGTTAAGCTTTTATAGTTAAAAATTTTCCCCAATAATTTTTAATTATGTGATAAAGCAATTTTAGCAATATCATAAGTATTTATCTATTTTGTGAACTTCCGAAGTTCCCATGACGCGTATGTATTTGACTTTCCTTCTCCAAAACCAATATTATATTAATTTTAAATAAATTCAATAAACAATCATCGAAGTCACTAATATAAAAGCTTAAAGGAGTTACACGTTTCAACCATTCACTCATTTCTTCAAGCCAAAAAAAAAAAAAAGTCTTGCAAATGGATCTCTCACTAATATCACCCATGTCTATGTTATGTTTTTTCATAACAACAGTCTTTTTTTACTTCTTGAAAATTAGGAGGAGCTCTAATGGCAGCGGCGGAGGCTCACTACCACCGGGTCCACCAAGACTGCCATTGGTCGGAAATATACTCCAACTCGGATTTAATCCTCACCGTTCGCTTGCTACCTTTTCGAAAACGTACGGACCAATAATGAGTTTGAAACTTGGAAGTATAACAGCTGTGGTTATATCTTCACCTGAAGCAGCAAAAGAGGCCTTTAAAACACATGATCATGCCTTGTCCGCTCGAACCTTTAACGATCCACTTCGAGCCTTTGATCATCATAAACATTCCATCGTTTGGATTTCTCCATCATCTCATTGGAGGTATTAATTCTATCTAGTTTTATGATCAGTATTTTGTGTGTTTTTTTCTCAAATTCTTTTATATTATTTTATCACGTTTGGATAGAGCGGTGCCTATGTTTATTGGATAATGTATGTGTCTTAATTAGGTCCATAGATATTACTATCATTTATTTTCTCATAAGAAAGTACTGTTTTTATAGCATTTTGTAAATATTTTAGATTTTAGCTTATTTTATCAAATTTTTTACATTGATTTTTTTTTCTTTGTGATAAATAATTTTCTTCTATCACTTTTATCCTTTTATCTTCATTTTTGTTTTTACTTTTGTTGTTGATTTGTATTTTACGTAAACCGCTAAGTATTATGCATTTTGATTAACATTATTCCTAGTACTTTTATGCATATAATTTAAGAAAGTCAATAAAACGAATAGTTAATATTTAGTTAGAAGAAATATAATATGTTATTCAATATATATCCTATAAAATATGTATTGTAAATCTTTTTTCTTTTTAGTTTTAAAAATTATAGTTGGACCCCTCCAAATATAAGCACAACCCTACAGTTGGATTGACATTCAATGCATAACTAATTTTTTATTTTTTTTAATCAATTTAGTTATGCATTGAATGTCAATCCAACTAATTTAAACAATGCAACATATTATTTTATGTTTAAAATAGAGTATAAGTGAACACCAATATAAACTTGAAACTTACCCAAAGTGAGGTGATATTTCTACAAAGAGAAACAAAGCCAAAAATGAAATGAAAACTTAACCATCTTTAATTGAAGTTATATATATGTTTGTATGCTTCTTAATTCAGGTTCTTGAGGAAAACTGTAACAAAGACTTTGTTTGCGCCGCAAAACCTAGATGCTATTCAATCTATAAGAATGAGAAAAGTGGAAGAACTTGTGAGCTTAGTAAACAAATATTGCGAGAGAGGAGAAGCTATTGATTTGGCTCGTGCTCCTTTCGTCACAGTTTTCAACATCATCTCTAATGCTCTCTTCTCTGTAGATTTAGCCACTTACGACTCTAACTCTTCCTCTGACGAATTCCACAACACTGTGGCTCACCTGATGGAAGTCGCCGGCAAACCTAACGTAGGAGACTATTTTAGGTTTTTGAGGTTTCTTGATCTCCAAGGTCACCGCAAAGAATTGTTCCTCTGCATAGAAAAATTATTTAAGGTTTTTCAAGAATTTATCGATGCTCGGATGGAGAAAAGATTGTCTCAGAAAGATAAAGAGGCTTCAAACATCGATATGTTAGATTATTTTCTTGATGCACAAGACGAAACAGAATTCACTATTGAAGATATCAAACACTTGCTTCTGGTAAGTCTTTCATTAAACACTTGCAATTGAAATATTCGAACCGGACCAAACCAGTTTCTGTACATTTCGGTTCGGTTATTTGATATGCTACTAACCGAGCAGCAGGGCCGGCTCAGATAGGGGTCCGGGGAGTGCGACCGCTCCGGACCCCGACCCGTGTTCTATTGTTTTAGGGGTCTATTTTTTTTTATAAATTTCTGAAAATTAGAGATATAATTTTTCATAAATATATATATTTTAAGGTTTTTGAATAAATTTTACAGTTGAAATCTAATACAAAATTTTTAGTAGTGTTACTTAATCTTTTTATATATATATATATTAAAAAAATAAGAAGCCTAAAATTATATTTCGTCCAAGGGCCCATAATATTTTTGAGACGGTCCTACCGATCGGCAAAATCAAAAATTGGTACCAAACGGCTACCAATTAACCGAAGAATTAGACTTTTTTTTTACAAAATCAGTTAAAAAACATATATTTATAAAACTTTTTTTTTTCTCTTACAAAATCGGTTTCGACCTGGACCAAATTTTATATAAGTTATTTTTGACAAAAATTTTCATTTTCTGAATTAACGGAAAACCAACTAACTGAGCCGAATTAACCCATTTGACCCGAATTTCCAACCTTATCCAGTCAGTATTATCACCTACTCCCTCTGTATCAAAATAATTGATGTTTAAAGTTTTTGCACGCTGTTTAATAAAACATAAAAACATCATTTAATTTATCTAATTTTTATAAAAATCACATTAATTATGACCAATCTAACCAATCAAAATTGGTTCTGCAAACTATTAATGACAAATAGCTTTAAAGTTTTGCTTAGAAACGCGAAAACATCAAATAATTTGCAACAAAAATTTTTCTCTAAAACATCAATTATATTGATATGGAGGGAGTAACATTTTTGTGTGTGTCAGGATTTGTTTGTTGGGGGTACGGACACAAACTCAAGTACAATGGAGTGGGCAATGTCGGAGTTACTGCAGAACCCTGATAAAATGGTCAAAGCTCAAAGTGAGATACGGCAAGTGATAGGTGAAAACGGTGTCGTTCAAGAATCTGATATCCCAAAGCTTCTTTATTTACAAGCAATTGTGAAAGAGACTTTTCGTTTGCATCCACCAGCTCCTTTAATCCCTCGAAAATCAGAAGCTGATTTCCAAATCTTCGGGTTTCACGTTCCTAAAGACTCTCAGGTTTGTATACATATACTTTTTTCGTTTCGAATTATTTGTCGTTTTAGAGTTAAGTTTTTGTTTCATAAAAATGTCGTTTTAGGTTTTCAAATCAGAAATTAAATGAGGTTGAATTTTTTGACCAATAGAATAATTGCATGATTTTTTTCTTCTATTGGTTGATTTAGAATATTCAATGGTGTTTTTATAAAATTTAGAGATTTCGTAATTTGTATGCAAAATTCTAAAACGACAAATAATTCGAAACGGAGAGAGTATCATAAAAAGTATATCAAAACATTCTATTATATTTTTTTTTTTGTTAAAAGTTTTATTAATAATAGAGCTAAATATAGCCCAATAATACAACAGCAGCCCAAACACCAGAACAAGACAACAGTTTTTCTAAAACCCAAAATCTCAGAATGGGCCTCTGAAGCCGACATGACCCAAAAGCCAAAAAGCCCAAATATCAAAAATAAAGTGACTATTTCTATTTTTGTTATATCAAAAATTAAGTTTAGAGTATATCAAAATTTATATTTAAACCCTGAAATATACTTAATTTGAAACAGAAATAATCTTTAAATGATACTTATTGTTATTGTTTTATGTAGTACTTTAACACAAAAATACAAAATTAAGTGAAGAACAAAAAGGTTTATTTGGAAGATGGTAAAATTCGACTCAAATCGAACAGTGAAAATGATTGAAAATTTAGTTTATTTGTAAAAATATATTGATATCTATGGTAAACAAATATCTTAATTATAAAATTATATTTAGTGTTTCCTCTATAAAAATACTTTCATACTTTGTAACTCATTTTTAATGAAAATTTAATAATAATTAATTTTTAACACGGTGTTCTTATTCACATCAACTTATCAAGTTTTCTAAGATTATCTACAATAAAAAATAAGATTAAATTCTTTATAAAAAAAGTTTAAAACAAAAAATCTAAAATATTAAATTTTCTTTTATATTTATGTTGGGTTGATTTATATTTAGATATAAATAAGATTTTGTATTACTTTAATTTTTGGGTCATAAAATAACATTTTAGCTCGTTTTGCTTACGAACTTATCATTAGCTTTTGCTCTGATTTTCGAAATTAGGTGTTAGTGAACGTGTGGGCGATAGGACGAGATTCGAACGTGTGGGAAAATCCTAGAAACTTTGAGCCAGAGAGATTTTTGGAACGAGAAATAGATGTAAAAGGCAAAGATTTTGAATTGATACCATTTGGAGCTGGACGAAGAATGTGTCCGGGAGTTTCAATGGCTCTTCAAACAATGTCTATGGTGCTTGCTTCTCTTCTTTATTCCTTTGACTGGGAGCTTCCAAACGGCGTCGTTCCTGGGGACTTGGACATGGGCGAGAGTTTCGGTCTCACAATGCATAAGACCAATCCCTTACATGCTGTTCCGGTCAAGAAACGGACCATTACTTAATCATGGTTTTATTGTTACTTTTGAACGTGTCATTTTTTCCTCGTTTTTTTTGCTAATTTTCTATTTCAACCTATACAATATGTGTGTATAAAGAAATAAAACTGAAAATTATAATGGTTGATGTTGTCAGGCAACACATGTTTTGTCAGGCTGGTGTCTTGATCTCCCATATCTCAATAATAATATATATATATATATGATTTACTGTATTTGAATACTATAACAAATCGTTGACAAAAAAAAAGAATACTATAACAAATCATTAGACAATCATATATATCATTATAATACTTATAACGCTGATATAAAAAAATATAATATATATATATATATATATTTTTTAAAATTAAATTTAATAAAATATTCGAAAATATGAATATAAAAGCATAAAGGAGTTTTATGTTTCAGCCATTCACTCATTTCTTTAAGCAAACAAAAAGGTATTGCAAATGGATCTGTCAATAATATCAGCCATGTCTATGCCTTTCATTTTGCTCATAACATTCTTCTTTATCTTCTTCACCACTGCAAAAGCTCGGAGGAGCTCTAGTGATAGTGGCCGATGCTCACTTCCGCCGGGTCCTCCGAGACTACCATTAGTCGGAAACATATTCCAACTCGGATTCAAACCTCACCAGTCACTTGCTACCTTATCGAAAACGTACGGACCAATAATGAGTTTGAAGCTTGGGAGTTTAACAACAGTGGTTATATCTTCACCCGAAGCAGCAAACGAGGCACTTAAAACGCATGACCATGCCTTGTCCGCTCGAACCTTTAACGACCCTCTTCGAGCCTTTGATCATCATGAACATTCCATTGTTTGGATTCCTCCCACGTCTCATTGGAGGTATAATCAAATCTATCTTGGATCAAGATCTTCTTGTGTGTTTAAAATCATTTGAATAAACCAACAAAAAAATAAACAAACTTTAATTTGGTAAGAACAACTTTATTTAGAAAATATCTTGACAAAATTCACCATACTAGATATAGATATGAGTTAATCCACTTATTATCAATTTGTTTTGAATTGGAAGCTTAAAATCTTAAGGGTTGTTATTCAATCATTGATTTTAAAGTCAACTCTTTTAAATTTAAAATCATCAAAATTTAAATGTATACTAGATTCATTTTCAGAGATTTTTCAATATTTATAGAATTCATTTATAAAGATTTTAGAAATCTCTGCAATTTACCTTAGATTTTTGAATCTATATATTTGTAATAGAACATCAGCATAAATCATTTCAAATCCATTAAAATAAAAAAATTTAAAAATCTTTTATGGTTTGAATAACACTGAATTTAAAATATGATTTAAAATCTTTCATCGAATAATACTATATTTCATACTCTATTAATGAATGAGTTTCAAATACCAGAACCAATAACACTAAATTTTAAAATCAACTATTGAATAACACTAACTTATAAATCAAATGGAGTTGATTTAAAATAAAAAAAATTGAATAACACCCCCTAAGATGATACTAGAATTTAATCCAATCCGCGATCTGTTCCAAATTGATTTCACTTATCTTGTCCAAACCAACATAAATTTACGATTAGAAAGTTATTATTTTGAATGGGTGTACTAAAAAAATATATCGTATCAAAAATATAAATAGACAAAACACTAATATATAGAGGTGCACCGCGAATGTATCGGTTCAGTTTTTTTGATTTTTGTTTTCAAATTTATAAAAACTAAAACCATTTTGCAATACGATTTGGTTTGGTTTTCTATTTTGGGTTCGATCCGGTTTTTGTTTAAAGTCATTCTTAGAATATACATAAGTAGTAATATATATATATATATATATATATATGACATTTATTTATTTATTTAAAAAATATATACTTTTCACACATACTCATAAGTTATAACTATCAAAGTATATTTTTTTTTCTATTTTCACTTTACTTGGTTTTGGATTTTTCGGTTAACCAAAAATGATTTCATTCCAATTTCACTTTAAGACTTTCGAGGTTTTTCATCAAACTTCACAGTTTTTAAAACACTTTGGTTAGACTACATTCCAATTTTTTCGGTTCTGATTTATTTGGCCACCCATAATAATTTATAACATATAAGTTAATGCACTTTATAAAAAATTGATATTGATTAGAAGCCATAATCTTAACACATATTACGTTATATATATATATATATA
>OVBE01011059.1:0-14467 GCA_900406425.1 Iberis pinnata
ATCATAGAATTATATTATATTTTATGAATGGTAACAAAAACTATATAATTTTAAATTAAAAAAAATAAATTTAAAATAAAATAAAAAATTACATAAAAAGTATTCTAAATAAAAGAAAGAAAATATAATATATTGTTCATGTATGAAACGGCACATCGTGTATAGTTGGGGTATGAATTGGCATTTTTTTCTTATCACTTAACAGTATGTTAAACGGTGTTAAACGTGATATAGATTTTAGCACTCTTAATAATGTTTATGATCAAAATAATATGAAAATAAGAGTTTATGATGTTTTAAGCACTGACCTAAAGTTCAGGTATAAAAAGTCACGATACGAATTGTTCGGGTATGAATTGACCCTTTTCCCTTAAAATACCACCAAAAGAAGTTCAAAATCCAAAAATATCATACATAAAGTGTGAATTTTAAGGGTTTAGAAATTAAATTTGTGGGTTTGGATTCACTAAATAGAGATTAAAGTTTAATTTCGAAGAGGACCATAGGATATGATTTGATTTTAGGGGTTTAGAGTTTTAATTTGAAGTTTTAAATATATTTCAAATTTGTGGTACTTTTAAAACAAAACAAATTTATGATATTTTTGAAAAAATTGTGGTATTTTAAAACAAATTAAAAGTGTATGGTATTTTTGATATATACCTAGCTTCTTGTATATTCCAAAATAGTCACTATTAGCTAATTTAGTCTTGAAAACGTTAATGAATAAGAACAAAAAAAAACCCCACTAAAACTTCAGTTTTCACCTTGAATTTATGGTAATAAGTCAAAGGATAAAACTTTTTGACCAGCAAAAGATTTAGGGATTATAGCTTTGCATAACTCTTAAGTGTAAACCTCCTTATCATAAATTTATCCCCGGTGCTGCTATATCAAAATGATTAGAAAAGTTAACAATTTTTTTACCTTATGATCTCCACTTAGTTCTGGTAGTACACACAACAATGGATGGTGATCTTGATATGAGTTTAATACTCAAGGTTGAACAAATACAATAATTTTGACTGTGGATTTTCTTCTTGAAAAAATGTGAAATTTCACCAGAAATCGTTACAAGAACACTGCCCATTTTTGAAATGGTGAAACCGATACCGGTCCCTGACTATAATCTCTCTTTCATAGAGCTGAGATATTAGCTTAGCAACTGAATGACAATCTCCACACACTCTTAGATTCTTTATAACTCTAATCACCTTTGGAGTCTCTGTTGATATCAGTCCATAACAAATCGCCAGCTTCTCGCTGTGCAGATTCAGAGATTGCTCCTTTATTTCTTCTTCATCGATGCTCTGCAGAACCTGAGACATCTCTGGCTCATAGCCATTCGATTTCAACTTCTCCATAACCTCGTGTAACTTCCCATACACCTTTTCAGACATTGGATGTTCGTTGTCTCCAGAGAGAAACTCGTGAATCATGCCATCGATTTCAATTGAACTACATCCTGGTTCTTTCTTCAGTCCAGTGACTCTCATGTGCTTCCTCAGCTCAGAAACTTTTTCCCATTTCCCGGATTTAGCGTATATGTTTGATAGAAGCACATGAGCGCCATCATTCCTAGGTTCCAGTTCAAGCAGTCGGGTACATGCCATTTCAGCAAAGTTCAGATTAGCATGGATCTTACAAGCTCCTAAGAGAGCTCCCCATACAGAAGCGCTTGGAGGAATAGGCATCTCTTCTATAAACTTCACAGCTTTTTCCAGATAACCCGAGCGGCCGAGAACATCTACTATGCAAGCATAATGCTTGTCCTCAGGGACAATACCGTAACTCGATTCCATTTTGTAGAATAACGACTCAGCCTCATCCACCAAACCAGTATGGCTACAAGCACAGAAGACATTGGTGAAGGTCACACCATTTGGCTTTACATTTGCCTCTTGCATTTTACAGAACATATCAACGGCTTCACTTCCACGTCCGTGCATTGCCAAGCCACCAATCATCGCACTCCACACAAACACATCTCTCTTCTCTACTGAATTAAACACTTCACGAGCCTTTTCAAGATCTCCGCATTTCGAATACATATGAATCAGTGCACTTGTAACATGAAAATTCAACCTAATGCCGTGCCTTTTTATGTAGCTATGGATCCATCTACCTAATTCCAATGCCCCTACTTGGGCACAAGCCGATAGAGTACTTACCAGTGTGATCTGGTTCAGCTTTGTGTTCTTTTGAAGCTGCAGCTCCTGAAACACTAAAAGTGCTTCATTAGGTTTACCATTCTGCTCATATGCAGATATAAGGGCATTCCAAGCAACAATATCCTTCTTAGGCATAGAGTTGAGAACATCTCTAGCTGCTTCATAGTCTTCTAAAATAGCATACCCATCAAGCATTGTAGTCCATGTGACAGTATCTTTCTCCTTCATTTTATCGAATAGTGTTTTTGCTTCCTCTATGCTTCCACACTTTGTGTACATATCAAGCATTGCATTAGCCAATGTCAAGTTAACGTCAACCCTGTTTTCTTCGATGTAAGAACAAACCTGCCTCCCAAACTCTAGGTTCCGTATCTTTGCACAAGCAGATAAGACACCAACCATTGTCACATGACTTGCCTTAACGTCCTCTGACTCCATCTTCTTAAACAGTTCCAAAGCCTTATCTGGAGAACCCTTCTGCACAAACCCTGTAATCATAGAGTTCCACGAAACCACATCCTTCTCTTCAATCGTAGTAAACACTTTACAAGCTGAATCAAAATCCCCACAAGAGAAATAACAATGTATCAAAGAATTTGCAACGAAAACGTCGCAGCCAACTGCTAACTTAACGGCCATACCGTGAAGGGATTGACCTAGAGACAAAGAGGAAACCTCTGCAGCCGCTTTGATAAGGAAAGGGAAAGTATACTTGTTAGGGTAACTCTGACTCTCCGAAACCATATCCAAGAAAAGCCAGATGCTACGAAGAGGGTCTGGTCCAGAAGCATAAGCACGGATAAGGGTATTCCAAGTGAAGGAATTTGGTTGAGGAATTTGATCGAACACCTTGCAGGCATAGTCGAGACTGGCGAATGGAGAAAGAGCAACGACGGCGAGTAGCTTGCTAGCAGAGTAAGGTTCAACAAAGAGACCAGTACGGATCATTTGAGCATGGACTTGCTTCAGTTGCCGAAGGTCTGCACATCGGTCGATGATAGAAATAATCTGGCGGGAGCGTTCGGTATTAGTGGGTGGATAATTCGAAATGGAGAAGGTTGGGTGACGTGGCAGAGACAGAGGTTGTGATGTGCAGAAGATAGACATGGGTTGTTTCTTCTTTTTGTGCAAGCTTGTAACTTCTGTTTTAAATTATATAGCAGAGTTCTTTTACAAACACTAGAGATTATCCGCGCTACGCGCGGGTTGTTGTTTTAATTAATTTTACAAAATTTATAATATGGAAAAGCTCAAAATATTGTTTTATAAAAAGATTAGACAGCTACTTTACTTCAAATTATATATGGAAAAATAAAACTGATATAAATATCCATTAGATTTTTAATTTTATTATCTGGATAATCGATATCGAATCAAAAATAAAATAAATATTTGGAGACAAATATTGGATTGCTTCCTGAGACACTTAAGTCTTCAGTGTATCTTTCTGCACTTGAGAAAACCCATGCATTTATGCACACCAAAGAATACCCTTACAACATCTTCCACTCCCACGAGCCAAAAATTTGTTGTATCACCCGAGACCTTACTTCCCTCTACACAAGGAAACTCTATCAAAGATAAGAACATAACTGACTTAAAACATACCAAAACTTGACTATTCTGTCATTATGAAAGTTTAACTTTTTTGCTTCTCACCATTCTCCTTCTTTCTTTAATAATGACGAAAGGTATGTAATAATACTTATTGGAGACCTTGTCTGCCGTAGAAGTGAATGTGAAGAGTGTAAAAATGCATCTATAATGAAACACAAACACAAAGACTTGTAGAAGAAACACAAAAATATGATGTTAATCATCTTATTCGATGTGAAAGCAGCCTCTATAGGAATTTTAAAAATTAAAACAACTTACACTATGTATGGCACAATTACAACTATCTGTAAGTCCTAGCACACCACTCAGTCCTTGACTCCTTGGTTGATTAGTTGTATCGAAACAATGAATTTAACATATCAAAGCAGAAGCAAACAAATAAGAAATCTTCTAAAGACATCTCCTATTGTCCTGTCGGGTAAAAGATATATACATAGTTCCGCAAATCGCTAACATCGCAGAGGACACAATGCAAGTCACCAAAAATCCGAATCGATAAAGAGAATAAAGCTCACTAACCTGTGCAAATATGAAGTAGCGAGTCAAATCAAATGGTGGAGATACCGAACATCACCATATTCACTATGAACGACATTGATAAAGAATAATAAAAAGGATCACAAACTCACTTGAATATTCCTGCTCTTAGAGTGATAAATGGAAGTGCTGGCATACAAAGCCTATCTGAAGAGAAATGAGGAAAACTGTAAGTCAAAATTAACGATGTGGTTACTCTGATTGGCTTTTTTTGGCGTGTATAGAGAGAGAATAGAAGTCAAACTCTAAAAAATTGTGAAAATACGTACAAACCTGAATGATTCAGGATTCTCTTATGGTGGCTCTCAAAACTCCTCTTGATGCTTTTTCTCTCATCTAATCGTGCTTCCCGTAGTTTTAACAGTACATATACAATTGATGTTTGGACAAAATGAAGCCATCTAAAAAATCAAATGTAAATAATGATTACAAATAATAAATCTATGTTATAAAAACTGGTAATATAGTAATATGCATTCAAGAGATACCTGAATAACTCAAATGCTAACCATTGATCTGACGCAGGAAAACACAAAGTCGATGTTGCAAAATATATGTAAACAAAACAAAACAAAATCAATAATGCATGTGGCTGATAACAATAAAGATTTGGAAGATCATTTAAATGTTAAAGAACTTACTTCAACCCATGTATTTTTGCTTATGACATCTGTTGCAGGTGAGTTCCTTTGTTTAGTGTTTGCAAAAAAATCAGCAAAAACAATGGACGTGAACTATTTATACAATTAGCTTTTAGTGGGACGACAATCACCAAATACCAATATAATAATATAATATGATAAACTTGTGGCTATTTGATTTTATTAGTTCAAATAGGTTTATACCGCACTTAATTTGCCAATCTAAGTGACAACAACTTTAATTATTTAGAAACCTGGTTTAAAAAACTCACGACATATCACTGAAAAGGAGAAACACACTCAAGAGTAAGTATCAAAGAAAAAAAAAAAGATGAACTCAAGAGTTCATGTAAAAACAATGGAGAAGCAAATCAACCACTTCCATGGCCAAATATGTATAATCACATCAAACACCACCTGTTTTATACATAAAGCATAATAGGAATCTCAAAATGTTACTTTTTGTTCAAGAATTTTCAGTAGCTCGACAGAATTCCACACATAAAACCATTGTTATTCGAAAAAGGATTTACACATTGGGTGAAGGGTAATTACCTGCAGGCTTAATCTCTAATTGAAACCAAAAAATTCCTTGGCTATCTCCTTGGGGCTTGTGAACGCATAATCCCAAGCTGGAACCGCAAGTGAAATAGATTTAGTGAGGTTTCTGTTCAGTATTATTACGATGTGGTAATAAATTATGCTCCATTCAGTTCCCATCTGAGCTATCTAGCATCTACTAAAGTGCCCAGCCCTACAATTAGAGAACTGATGAGCAAAAAAACAGAGAACATAGTTTATGATTAATGTAGATCTTTTACCAAAAGAGACGAAACCAAAAAAAGCAAAAGAAAAACTTATTTTAAAAGAGTTTCAGAACTAACCAGAAAACAACCACAATTTTCGACAAACATAAAATCTCATCGTAACAGTCTATTGACGCCGTGGTTGTTGGTGCCGTGGTGATTCAAATCTTTCTTGGAAGGTTCTAGAGGAGAAAGGCATCTCGCCGAAGAATTGAAGAGCATTTGGTTATCAAGAGTTAGGGTTTTCAATCTCTTCATCTGCTTGTACTTTGCATCTTCTTTTTCTCCTTCCGTTAGGATCTTCTGAAATCAGAATCTCTTCTTCACTGTAAATTACATTTGTCCATTTCCAAATACATAAACTTGGATAGCACTTATTCCATCTGTTTTTTAATCGAATTGAATGGAGAAGAAAAGTAATTAGCATAGGAGGAAGATCGAAGGTTCATGTTAAAAGAAAATTAGAAAAGTACGGAACGGAGAAACGAATCGCTTTCAGACTTCTGGAGAGAATGAGATAGCTGACGTGGCGTCTTCAAAATGAATTTTGAGAGTGTGACATGGATAGCTTCAGAGACCATAATTTGTTTCTTTTATTTAGTATAATAATATAATAACATGTTACGGTTGGTTGATTATTTGTTATTTTTAGGTTAAATTATAATTTCAATAAATGAATTTGATGTTGTTTATTGGACTTTGGAATTTGATTTAATTAACCATGTATGTATGATCATCATCTCTCTGATTTCTGACCAACATATACAATAGCTTTATTTTGGTCATCATCTTTCTAAGTGCTAAGTTAGACCATCGGTAGATATCCATTTAAATATCTAAATTCTTTTTTTATTAATATTTTAATTAAACACACTCACTTAAAAATTTTAAACTCATTTAATTAATTTTGTTTTCCATTGATAGATTTTTAAGGGATTTTTAAAAACAAAATTTTAAATTTTAAACAAAAAATTATATCATAAATTTTACAAATACTACAAATTAAAACATACATGAAATAAAAGCAAATGAATAGAAAAATTTAAAAATTTTAACGGAAACAAACAAAGTTTAAAATCTTATTACGATCCGAATTTTTACCATATTGCTTGACCAAATCCGTTTTTAGTTGTTCATGTATTAATCTATCTCGAACTCGATTTCGATTGGCCATCACGTTGGCGAGGTTTGTAGGCATATATGTCGAATACATATAATCCACTTGTGCATTCTCGTTTCTTTCTCTTTGATCGAATTCCGATAAATCGAAATGAGTGTACCCATCTCGTTCAACTTCTACTATCATATTGTGGAGTATGATACATGCTCTCATTATTTTCCCATTTTTTACCTTATCCCAAAAAGAGCAGGATTTTTTGCGATGAAAAATCGAACTTGCAAGACACCGAAAGCCTGTTCCACATCTTTCCGCACAGATTCTTGAGATGTAGCAAATAATGACGCTTTAGGATCTTGAGAAAGTGAAATTGATTGGAAAAATGTTACCCATTTGGATAAATACCATTGATTAGATAGTAAGCCAATTGATACTCGCATCCATTTACGTAGTAATTAACTTTCGGTGCACGTCCATTTAAAACATCATCAAACATCGCTGAGCGAGCAAGAAAATTGATATCTTTTAAAGTACCTGGAGGACCAAAAAAGGTGTGTCAAATCTGTAGGTCATGTGAGGCTACAACTTCTAGAACAATAGTCGGTTTTCCTGAACCACATGTATATTGTCCATTCCAAGCGGTGGGACAATTCTTCCACTCCTAATGCATACAATCAATGCTCCCTATCATCCCAGGAAATCCACGAGCCTCTGCAACATGTAGTAACCGTTCCAGATCATCGGTTGTAGGTCTTCGTAAGTATTCATCCCCGAACAAATAGATGACTCCCTCACTGTCTTGGGTATACTATGAGACTTGAAATGGTCCAAGTCCCATAGTAGGGGTTATGTAACACTCACTATTAAGGATCTCTTTGTCTATTCAAGAGATCCGTGAAATTAGAAGGTTTTCCTAATGGATCCATGAGAATTGGGGTTATGTAACACTCACTGGTTTGGAAATTAAAAGTCTGTTATAAGATAGCAACTAGTTCTGGTTTTGGTTTGTGAATGACGAAACAGTTTCATAGAGTATAAGAGGTTTTAATAGTTGTTAGAGTTAGAATTTTAATTGTTGTTAGAGATAGTGGGTGGGAATGAACTTGAGTAGGTTTGGTTGTTAGAGCTTTGTTGTTAGAGTTTTAATGGTTAACCAAACAAGTAATCAATGACCCTTAATATCTACACCTAATTTACACAACAACCACGATCAAGTAGGAAAATACACACCTTTCAATAGTTTCGAATCTACCATCTACTGATCCATAAACCTCATTCTGGTGTAGTCCAATTATCAAATATCAATTATCAATCACCAAACACTCTGATCAGAATCTAAATTTTACAAATATAATTCATCAGAAGTTACTAAAATTCAGATGTGGAACCGGTCCAAAAAAACTTATCAGTTTAACTCAATGCACAAAACAAACAATCTAATAATCAAATCAAGCCTAAAATGAATCAAGCACCATATGGACATATACTAAACCGATTATCAAAGCATATTATCAAAGGATTACAACACAAATTACACATATTTTGCAAGGATGAAAATCACCTAATAAACAGTTTATCTAATCTCTAACCAAATTAAACAAAATCTAATCAAAATCAACCAGTTCTACGTTATCAAAACATGCATGGTATTGAAAAATTTTAAACACTTATCTCATAATGGGTTTCGAACCCCAAATCGATTTATGTTTGTTTCTGTCACTCGCCTTCCTTCTCAGAATCGCGAAATATTCATTTATCATCATCTCCGACGAAATCCGCCTCACCTCACCGGAGTTCTTAATGATGCGACCTTCGGAAGAGAAACCGCCTTTTGTCGCTGCCTCTTAAATTTTTTAGGGTTTGTTTTGATTTTCAATCAAAACAGAGACCCCAAATATTTTTTAGATTTTTTTACTTGCTCCAATCACAGGGAGACATGTGCAGGATCATAAGAGTTTCTCAAAACCCTTCGGCGAGAATCGATTCTATAGAGTTTTAACATTTTTAATTTTTTGGGCCTTTAATTGTTAAGAAACCCATGTAATATTCCCATTGCATACTCTGATGGAGATGCTCTTAACATATTAAGGCGAGAAGTGCTAATAGCTTAGCGGAAATTTGTTTACCAAATATTTTTCATTGGAGTTATATAAATGGTGTTGCGCCACTTAGGCGGTTGTGCCTGATACAATAAAGATTTTCCATTAAATATAGAGAAATTATAATGGATACCATAAAAATATCAACCTTTATAATGGATACCATAAAGTACATTCCTTACAAATAATTCCATAAGTCAAATCGGAGGGTATTATGTTCATACCCTCCATTGTAATCTAGGTTGAAAAAAAAAATTATAATTTAAAAAAAAATTTCTCTAAACACATAGACTGCACTGTAACAATTCCAAATCTCGTCCACATGAATCGCAAATATTTGTCCACGGTAGCACCATGGACATATTGAAATCATGTCCATTATACTCGCGCAGCTTCGTCTATGGAAGCACCAAGATTAAATATAAATCATGTCCATCAGGCTCGAAAAGCTTCGTCCACAGAAGCACCAGTTTAAAGCCAAATCTTCTTCATCAGACTCACACAGATTTGTTCATACAAGCACAAGAGTTAGATCCAAATCCTGTCCCCCAGAGTAGACGCAAACCAGGTGGACCCAAAACGCGATGATCTGATTTGGTCCATACAACGCAAAACATTATGTCCACACAAATACCTGATCATGTCCATTGAAATAAGAGAAGAAGTCTTCGTACATAAGAGCCGTCGTAAATCGTCCACGAAACCTCGTCAGCTTTGTCTACGAAAGCACCATGACTGAATATAAATCATGTCCATCAGACTTGAAAAGCTTCGTCCACATAAGCACCAATGAAAAATCCAAATCTTGTCCATTAGACTCGCACAAATTTGTCCATACAAGCACAAGACTCGCAAAAATCCAAACCTGTCCACTAGAGTAGACACAAACTAGATGGACCCAAAATGCGATCATCTGATTTGGTTCATACACCGTAAAACATTATGTCCACACCAATACATGATCTTGTCTATTGAAACAAGAGAAGAAGTCCCTGTAAACACAAGAGACATCGTAAACCGTCCACAAAACTTCGTCCACTAAATCGCTCTGATGTCTCTGATGTATTTGTCCATACACCAAACTGTGTACTCTGGTCTACTGATTTTGTCCATCAGACGCAAGAGAATTTAAAAGAGCTTTCGAAGCATCGCGACCCTGTCCACAAAACTTCACAGAAGTCGTCCACAAAAGCGCCAGATCTGGATCCTAATTCCATGACCGCAACTCTCGAAGCATCGCGATCCATTTTGTCGACACCATCAAGTGATCTTGTCCACGAACATCAAGTCCATCAGCCATTACATAAATGGTCCACTCAGATTACAAGCTTAGTATATTACTTGCTAATTAAGTTAACGATTCAACATCAATTTTTTTTTAAAAAAGTTTCAACATTTATTGTTATTACCTACTCTGCTATCGCCATGAAAGCTCTACGAAATATGTATTGATGGCCAAAATTCACCTTTATATAAATTACCACTTCATTTAATTAATATTTTCAATTAACAAAACATCAACTTTGTAATAATGCTCTTGTTGCCTCAATAAGAGTGACCGACCATAAAATAGGGACAAGATCGACATTTAACCAATGCCACATGGACACTTTTATGGTATAAGATATAAATAGTTCAATTATTTTATTTTCCAGGCTTTCTGAACTTTTTATATATAATTTTTAGAAAGTTTTATGAATTTTTATAATTTCTTTTTAAAAAAGAAAAATATTAATTTTTTTGAAGTTTTTAATGGAGTTAAAATATTTTGTTAATAAAATGGTGGTTTGTAAACACAGAACAACATTAAAGATCTATGTTAAAAAACAGTCACTTTAGATGTTAAAAATGATAGTAATAAACTCCGGAAATTTAAAAGTGTCAATATCAACTATTTTAGATGTTTTAATGCGATTTTTCTTATTATTAAACGTTAGTTGGTCATTAAAATAAATGGTCCTATAAATTAATCTAAGCCCAACTATGAATAAATGTTCTTTATATAAGTTACTATAGATTGATTAATACAACATAACTTTACTCGTTTTTTTCCATCTGAATATAATAAAAGACCAAAGGCAAAACCTGAGGTTACAAAGTCAAAACCAAAGAGAAAACAACACAAACCAGAGAGGGATGGAACAAACTAACAAGTTACAGAAAGAAAAGAAGGAAAAAGAAAAGAGGGAAAATGATTCGCACTACTAAACAATTCTTTTAACCAAAAAGGAGATTCCACAACAATATAAGAATAATAATGCTCTATAAGAATCACACTATTAGCAATGAGAAATGCCCCTCTATTCTTGTGTCTTATTTAAAAAAATAACGACCACTCTGATATACCAGAAGCTGCATCATAGATCAACTGAAGAGAATTGCTTTGAGAAGGCCACAGGGATGGAGAATGAAATGCTTTTATCAAAGAAGAGTCCTCCAAAGCAAACAAAATGCTGTTGAGTTTTAGGTTCCTAATACTTGATATAGCCCAGAGAATTATGTCCAGAGTCACAGATTACTTATCCTTTGAACCTGAAATTGCTTTTCTAATATGCAACACCACAAAACCTGAATTGTCTCTTAAAACCCATGTTCCTCCAGATAAAACTCCTAATTTACCAAAAGCTATACCAATATTACATTTGAGCCAACCTGGTTTTGGGGGAAACCATTTTCTCAAGCTATTTTTTTCCTCAGATAACAAAATAGGAGGCACTTCAGCTTGGATCTCTTGGGCTAGAAACCAATTTGATGCATCATTTTTGAATTTTGAGACTGAGATTTCAGAGCAAAATTCATTTCCTTCTATGAACATGCTGTTACGGTTTTTCCATAAGCCCCACACTAACCAAGGCATGAATCTTCTCTGGTTTATATCAATATCAACATTCTTCATTGAAGATAGAAAGAAATTCATATTTTGAACAATTGAGGAAGAGCGAAAACCTGATTGAGGATGAGGGAAACCTGATAATGCCCAGATTTGTCTAGCCTTTGCGCATGTAAATAAACAATGGTTAACCGATTCTCCCAAAATCCCACAAACTTGACAGACTCTATCCCCTTTAACCCCTCTTTTTTGAAAATTATCCAGCACAAGCAGAGCATTAGATAGTGTTTTCCACAAAAAGTTTTTGATCTTTGGAGGAGCTTAAAGTGTCCAAATTTCAGATTTAAGAGGATTAATGGAAGGGAGGATTAATGGAAGGGAGGATTTGTTGATCTCTGATAATCTCTGCATATTTCTGTTGAAAAGCTAGAGGATAAGCATATTTTGTGGTGTAATAACCAGATTTAGTACTTACCCATACATAAAAATTATCCTTGGCAGAGTTAGGTTTTATGCATTTAATTCTTGATATATCCTCTGCGAAGAACAGGAAGTTCAGCCTCTCCTCATTCTAATTACCCGACCTTTCATCTATTAGCTCACTTACTGACATATCAATGTTGGTAATTGAATTCTTCATAAGTGGAATACGGTCTCTGTTAGTTTTTAACCAAGGAGTTGCCCAGACTTTAATTGAAGTTCCATTCCCCCACTTCTTTTCGGATGCCTTTTCGAAGAAGAGATCTCCCCTGAATTATGCTTTTCCAAGCATAAGATTGTTTCTTACTGTGTGGTGCAGAGAGAAAAGAGCTGTTGGGAAAGTATCCGCTTTTGAGAAAAGTTCAACACATGCTGTCCTTGTTATGCAGAATTCTCCATGCCTGCTTACCTAGAAGGGCTAAATTAAAACATTCAATATCTTTGAAGTTCATCCCCCTAGGTGTTTTGGTAAACACATTCTCTCCCAGCTTACCCAGGTGATTTTTCTCTTATCTTCGATTGAGTTCCACCAAAATTGAATCATTGCAGAGGTGAGGGCTAAGGAAGTAACTTTTGGAAATTTGAAGCATTGCATTGCATATATTGACATAGATAGAATGACATATTTAAGCAATGTTTCTTTTCCCCTCTGAGATAGACAACGGCTATACAAGCTTGACAACCTCTGTTTTATTTTTGCATGAATGTACTCTAGCAGTTTGGCTTTAGGACCATTGAAGATTTCAGGCAGGCCCAGGTGGTTACCTGTTCCACCTTCAGTGTTTATGCCCAAGATTTGCTTTACCATTTCCTTTGTGCTTTCTTCTATCTTGGAACCAAAAGAGATCGCTGATTTTTGCAGGCTTATACATTGACCAGAAGCTATTGCATACTATTGCAAGATGTGATTTAAATGATTGCATTGTGAAGCTTCAACCTGGCATATTAATAAGCTGTCATTAGCAAAGAACAAATGGTTAATAGAGGGAACATTGGGGTGAAACTGAATGCCAGTTAATTTCTTTTGCTTTTCTGCTTGATGGAGAAGATGGGAAAGTCCTTCTGCACAGAGGACAAAAAGGAAGGGGGACAGGGGGTCCCCTTGCCTTAGACCTCTTTGAGGAGAAATTAATCCATATGCTTGGTTGTTAAGAAGAACTGAGAATGTAACAGATTTTATGCATAGCATCACCCAATTAATCCAAACTGGATGGAAACCCATTGCACATAACATTGCTTTGATGTAGTTCCATTCAACTATGTCGTATGCCTTCGACATATCTGATACCGCTATAAAATTATCAGAGAAAGGTGGTAATGTCTGCAACCTATGAATGATTTCATGTGTTATAAGAATGTTGTCAGAGATCAATCTTCCTGCCACAAAAGCAGACTGATTTGGGGAGACTAGCTTATGCAGAAAAGGATGCAATCTATGCACTAAAATCTTGGTTATGCTTTTATAAAGAATGGTGCATAAACTGATAGGTCTTAGTTGAGTCATGTCTTCAGGATTGTTCGTCTTCAGGATCAAACATATATGTGTGAAGTTCCACTCCTTTTGCATAACCGAAGTTTTGAAGAATTCTTTCACTTCCTTTATCACTTGGGGACTCAGAATTGACCAGTAATGATGAAAGAAAACTCCAGTAAAACCATATGGACCAGGCGCAGAACCAGGAGCAATTGAGAATATGGCTTTCTGATTTTCCTCATTTGTCACTGGAGCAATTAAGCTTCTGTTCATAGCATCTGAAACTCTTGATTGGAATCCATTAAACATAGATATGAAGTCACCAGGGTTAGAAGATGTAAATAGATCTGTAAAGTATTGAACTGCAACTTATGCCTTTGAACCCTCTGATTTTTGAAAGTTTCCCTGTTTATCTTTTAATCTTTGGATAGAGTTTTGAGATCTTTTTGCCTTAACTAAATTGTGAAAGAACCTGGTATTGCAATCTCATGATTTTAACCATTTGTCCCTACTTTTCTGTTTCTGATAGTAGGATTTTTCGGTTCCTACGGGCAATCAATCAACCCACGGTGTAGTATGGGATTTTATGTCAATCTATAATGGGAAAGTACTAAGCAGTAAGAATATATTGGATGCTGTAAAGTCAAGCTGATATTAAAAAGGGGTTGGGTGCTAAGGGTCCTAGGTGCAACAAA
>OVBE01011060.1:0-14467 GCA_900406425.1 Iberis pinnata
CCTGTCGCTGTCGCCAGTCGCTGTCGCTAGCGACAGGTAAACGAACAAGCCCATAGTCTAATACTAATGGAAAAAATATTTAATGGCAAAAAATTACAATGACTGATATCTAATAATTTTTAATGCTACGAGTGATGATCAATATTTAGGACTAGTTTTGAAAATCAAGCATACAAAACACGAGCTTGCCGTTCATTCTTATTTTAAAAATCAATCCATTATTTTATTTTAAATTGCAGTTTTTAAAATTTTATGACCAGTCATGTGCATATTGCTATATTATTATTTTTTTCGTAATCAAAACCATGCTCGTTATTTCCACCTAACATGTTGGGCTTATTATGATCACACAAAAAAGAAAAGAGTGAATGCGTTTTAACGTTAACGAACTGTATATTTCATTTTCATAGTCTCTCCGGTTATTTATATTTAATGTTCTAGAATTTTTATTTTTTTAATATTTGATTACTAAGTTTTTATATATTGTTATTAGTTAATGTTGATAAATTATAAACTTGAAAAGTATACAAAAAATTATGAACTTTTAAAATATTAATTAAAAATATTAAACGACTATTATTGGTTGAAAATTATGAGGGAGTGTTTATTTAAATAATTATAATATTTATAGCTAACTAATCATTAATTTTGGTATATACTAAATTTTTTAAAAATAAAATATTTAAAAACTTACGTAAATGTATTTTATTCTATTATTTGACATCTCTTTATTCATTTCCAAGAGAGGCAGGTTAAGTATAACAATTCCTTTATCGCATTCCCTATAAGTTTTATCGGTCCATGATACATTCTATTCATCTAATTTGCATTTTCTTTAAATTAATATTTGTCATTACTCTTTTTTTGGATAATTTTATTGGCTTCTTAGTTTGACACGTGTCCATGAAAGTAGACATAGAGTCTTGGTGTTGTATCCCTCAGAATTAGATGGACACTTAATTGCATCTTACCTATATATAAAACGAAAGGGTCCAAACATTAATTTCAATCACAAACCCCTTCATATATAAAAACACACATAGAGATTATCGTACACCAACATATATAAGCACATAGATATATACAGAGTGAGAGTTATTTTATACTCTTAAATTTTGTTGCAACTTATAAAAATGGTGATAATTGATACATTTTGGTCATGGAGATTGTTTATTACTCTTTCTCTTTTCCTCCATTCACCAATTTGTTCTTCTGACAAAGGTAATTCATATACATTTAGACTCTTGATACTAAGTTTGATTCTTAATTATTACCCCATCCGTTTTAAAAATATCGTCATTTTAGCTTTTATTTTTTATTTTAAAAAAATGTCGTTTTAAATTGTCAATACCGAAATTTAATGAACTTGATTTTTCTAACTAAAAAAATAATTATAATATTTTTTTTTTGAACATCAATTATAATATTTTTTTTATTGGTTGATTTAAAATATTTAATATTATTTTTATTAAAAACATAAATTTTTTAATCTGTGTGAAAATTTGAAAAAAACAATATTTAAAAACGGAGAGAGTTTACATTTGCATATGTTAGTGTGAATTTACAGTTTTACCCTTTTTATTACAGCTCCAAACTACTCCTTTATGAGGGATGCGACAGGATCTCCAACGACGTCGTATTACGACTACATCATCATCGGTGGCGGGACCGCCGGATGCCCTTTAGCCGCAACGCTGTCTCAAAACGCTAGCGTTTTACTACTAGAACGTGGTGGAGCACCATACAACAACCCAAACATCACGAGACTCGAATCTTTCGGAGCTGCGCTCTCTGACTTGTCCGAGGCCTCGCCGTCTCAGCGTTTTATATCGGAAGATGGTGTCATTAACGCACGTGCTCGAGTTCTTGGCGGTGGAAGCGCTTTAAACGCCGGATTCTACACACGTGCCGGAACCAAATATGTTAGGTTAGTGCATATATATTTTTATATATGTACTACATTACTATATAGCATGCAACATTTTTTTTGCATGCAACATCTCAATTTTCAAGTATGATAAATTTTCATCACTAATCAAAATCTGCTTTCCCAATTTATCTTTAAAAAAAAACTGTTTTCTCGACTTTTTTTTTGGTGGGTACTGTTTTCTCGACTTTTTATATGCATCTTAGTATTAGTCTCTCCGTTTTTATTTATTATTATTTTTAATATTTCCCACAATTTCAATTTTATCCCTAATCAATACACTATTTACTTGATTTTGAAGAACAGAGAAAATGAAAAATATAGCTAAAACATATATTGAAATTTCAAAAACATTTATAATTAAATAAAAATTAAATCTTTAAACGACAAAATAAAATGAAAAGGAGATAATACACTTTATCATATAGTACAAATATATATCCTATGGTAACATTTACAAGACAAAAATTTTACCATCATACAAAACTTTTTTTTTGTCACACCATCATAAAAAAACTTTTAAAAGACAAAACATTTATCGTACAATTTATCAACATATATAAAGGTACAATATATTTATTGTTGTTGTTGCGCTTCGTTATAATATTAATTAATATGGTTGAAAAATGTTGTTATAGTAACATGGGTTGGGACGGAGCGTTAGCGAATGAATCGTACCAATGGGTAGAAGCTAAAGTGGCGTTTCAACCGCCGATGGGGAAGTGGCAAACGGCGGTGAGAGATGGTTTATTGGAGGTTGGAATCGTCCCTAACAATGGCTTCACTTATGATCACATCAATGGCACTAAATTTGGCGGTACTATTTTTGATCGGAACGGTAATAGACACACTGCCGCCGATTTGTTAGAGTACGCTAATCCTGAGGGAATCACTGTCCTTTTGTATGCCACCGTTCACCGAATAATGTTTCGAACACAAGGTACATTACTAAATAGTATATACATACAAATTTAGGTTGATTTCTTACATTATAATGGTGGTTATAAAAACTTAAAATTTATTTGTAACATTTTTTCTAAATAAGGGAAAAATATGTCACCTATTTTGCATTGAAATTTGAATATAAAAAGAATATTTAATCTATAAGTTTACTATGATCATAAAAATATATTCTAAGTAGCTTTTGTTAATTATATGTATTTTGTAATTTCTTACATTTAAAATATTGGAGGATTCTCAAAATACCACAAATATTAGGTATATTCCAAAAAGACCACATACTTCCAAAAGTTCAAAAAGTACCACAAAAATGTTTTTTTTTCCCTCTAAAAATACCACAAATTTGAAATAACTTTAAAATTTGTAATTTTAATCCTAAAACCTCAAAACAAACTCTACCTTTCAAAACTAAACCCTAAATTCTATTTAGCGAACCCAAACCCAAATGTTTAAATTCTAAACCCTTAAAATTCACATTTTGTATTTGTGTTATTTTTGGAATATTAGAGAGTGTGTGGTATTTTTAAAACTTTTAGAGAGTGTGGTATTTTTTTTAACAAAAAAAAAAACTTCTTTTGATGATATTTGAAGGAATTCTTCTAAAAAATATTTTACTCTAGATTATTAATTGTACTTAATATATAAAATTAATATTCATGGTCTAGTAGTTTCATTATATGTCTTATTCATGAGTCTTTTCTAAATTATTTATCACCACCTATAACTATCAAATCTTCAATTAATTTACATTCATATTTAAGGTACCACCAAGCCTATAGCCAATGGAGTTGTCTACCGAGACCGGACCGGTCAGGCCCACCGAGCTTACCTAAAAAAAGGCTCACTTAATGAAATCATCGTATCTGCCGGAACATTAGGAAGCCCACAACTTCTGATGTTAAGTGGTGTCGGCCCATCAGCCCAATTAAAGGCCTTAAACATCACGGTGGTGATGGACCAACCTCAAGTAGGTCAAGGCATGTATGACAACCCTATGAACGCTGTGTTCATCCCTTCTCCGGTCCCTGTTGAGGTCTCACTCATCGAAGTTGTCGGGATTACCGGGGAAGGAACATATGTCGAAGCCGCGGGTGGTGAGAATTTTGGCAGTGGTGGTGGTAGTAGTACCTCTACTAAAGACTACTATGCAATGTTCTCACCAAAAGCAACATTAATAGACTCAGCTTCAATGCCTAAAATATCATCAGCACAACCTTTTCAAGGAGGCTTCCTTTTAGAAAAAGTAATGGGCCCAATATCTAGTGGGTATTTGGAGCTCCGGACCCGAAACCTTAATGATAACCCGCTTGTGGCTTTTAACTATTTCCAACACCCTGATGATCTAAAACGCTGCGTTCGAGGGATTCAAACTATAGAGAGAGTTGTACAATCTAAGGCATTTGAGAAGTTTAAATATTGGGATATGTCTTTTGAGTATATGCTTAACCTCACGGCTAGTACTCCTGTGAATCTAAGGCCGCGTCGCAGTGGTCCTGGAGCATCATTGCCTCCATCTGCAGAGGAATTTTGTCAACATACGGTGACTACAATTTGGCATTACCATGGAGGATGTGTTGTAGGTAGAGTGGTCGATGAGGACTATAAGGTTATTGGTATTGACAAGCTTAGAGTCATTGATATGTCGACCGTTGGTTATTGCCCCGGAACAAACCCTCAAGCCACGGTTATGATGCTTGGCAGGTCAAATACATTATTCTCTCCATTTTTTTGTCATAATGTGTATTAGGGCTGGGAATTCGGTTCAATCGCTTCGGTTCGGGTCGGTTTTTTATGTTTTTAGATTTGTGTGCCGAACTAAACCAAATAAAATTTTGGTTAGGAAATCGGTTTATTCGGTTCGGTTTTTGTTTTTAAAATTCGGTTTATTCGGTTAATTTTCGGTTAAGTTTTAGTTATTTTTCAGTTTTCTCGGTTATTTTTGGTTTTTTTTTAAAAAAATAAAAATAAAATAAAAATAAACCGATTGGTCATCGGTTCGGTTCAGTTACCGAAACTGGGTGCCGATCGGTTATCGAAACGTAATTCGGTTCTGTTCGGTTCGAAAAATCTCAGTTCAGTTCGGTTCGGAAAAGTTGGTTCAATTTATATTCTCAGCCTTATTGTGTATTATATAGTTAATTTTTTTCACTAACGGCTAAGGTACTTTTATGTGACTTGTATGTACGCATGCAGGTATATGGGTGTGAAAATCTTGAGAGATAGACTCAACAAAAAGTAGAGTTTGGAAACGGATCAAGATTTTTGAGAAGATGTTACTAAAAATGAAATGTTACAAGATCTTAATGATCAATATTTTTATTAATAGCTGATTATATATTATCCTTGGTATTTTTTTCTTTTTTGGTACTTATTATCAAGTCTTTCCCAAATAGAAAAATAAAACATATATATTCAAAGAAGAAAAACGATTTATAGGTAGAAAAATTATCATACACACAAGAACAAAATTATGTATTGAGATAACGAAGAGAATGTCTCTAGATCAAGAAGTAGTATTAACTTCAATTATATCACAATTAGGTACATAAAATACATTATACATACAAGTAAATGTATAATATAAAGCCGGGCCAATATATAATCTCACAAGAAACTATAGGCCACCGAAACTTTTTAAAATCTCATAAAAAAAGTGAGAGAAAATTCATGAAAGAAACCCGGTTTGGGTTTGGTATGGGCTAAACCGTAAAATCAACGGAAATTGGAGATGCTCTTGTACGTCATACCGGTATTCCAGTTAGCTGGAGCAACGTTCCAAGCATAGACTGTTTCACCGGTTGTGTATGAAGTGACTCTGAAAGAGAGAGATTGACCATAGAGAGAAGAGAAAGCTTGGTAAGAGGCTCCCCAATTGTGGCTCATGTTTATCCAATTTGTCCGGCTACCTTTCACGGCCATGCTCTTGATATCTCCGGCGCCGCCAACATTCATAACGAAGACGAGAAGCCAATAGGCATTGCCTTGGAATTGAAATCTCATACCTCCAACCCTTTTGCATGGGACTCTACATATATCAAATGAATTACAAATATTATTTATATATAGTTTTGAAGCAATATTTTAAAAATCGGACCCGCGACCAAAACCGGTCCTGAGGTCAAGCATAACAAGCACAAATTTACAACCTATTATATATTTTTAAAAATTTTACTTTAAGAACCGATCCATGTTTTTCATTTTATCTTACATCTTTTAAAGTCTCAGAAGCGGCTCTCCCGGCGATTGAACTAATTTTTTTATATTTTATCATACGTTAATATTGTCGGACCGGGTTCAACCAGGATTTATGACTTATCGGTCGGTATGGTTGTCATGTGAAAATTCAAGTGCAACTTTTAAATGATTTAATTTATAAAACATTTTCAAAATTCTAGTATTAGTTGAAATGTTTTTAAATAATTTTATAAAATGAGATTATATGTAAGTACCTTCTGTATGCAACAGGGATAATACCGGCTTTCCAATTAGCAAGTTTCATGAAAGCCGGTTTAGCCATATCAAAATGGGTTCTTGGAGGATTACACCAACCACCATTGTTGGAGTCTTGGTACCAATTAGGAGGGCAAAGATTGGTAGCTGTGACCACCGTTGATGGGTTTCCATAGTAACAATGTGGCGACTTCACACACATCATTTGGTAACATTGGCCACAACCGTAACCATCTTTGAACAATGTTGTGCTTAGAGCTGCCGTAGCTACACCGTAGCCGCTGTTAAACAGGTTTCCATACCCACAAGCACCACCTGCATTTATACATAACATTGAGTCAAAAATTCATCATAAATAATTATATATTTTTATAAAAAATCATCAAAGCGTATAAAGATAATTTAACATCTTTTATTAAAATATAGTCATTTGAAAATGTTGGACAACTTTGGAAAAATTTTAATCTTTAATTTTTCGAATTATTTCGACTAATATACAATCAGGGCCGGTCCTGAGATTTAAAAAATTTGCAAAGGCCGCAATCTACAACGAAAAATAGGCCGAAATTGTAAAACTTTCAAAAATAGGCCGTTTTCCTTAACTAAAAATTTTCAACTAAAAAAGGCCGTGTTCAAGACCGGCTCTGTATACAATCATTGGAATATAAAAAATGACGGTCAGAAATATCTATTTTTTCAAAAACGTTGAACCGGCTCTACTTATATGCACTAGAAGAAAAAATACAAAATGTACGTACCCATGGTTTCACTAGCGGTCTCATCGCCGTAGAAAGTGGCGTGAGCATATCTCCATGGGCTTGGTCTATAGTATCCAGCGACATACTCACTAGAGATGGCAAAAACAACAAAGATTATTGCGAATAGTTTGTTGAAGCTCCAAGAACTTGAGACTGAACCCATATTTTTAGTTTCTTTCTTGAATAAATGTGTTTTTAATTGGTTGTTGATGAGTTAATCGAATTGGAGACAATCTTATATAGATGAGCTTTTTTCGAAGATAATGGTGGTGGCTACGTGAGGGTCATTATCTAAATTTTTTTTATATTTTTTTATTGTGGACTTTTGGCCGTGTTGGTTGGCGTTTTGTTTCATTTTGTTGCTATAGAAATCTTAAATAAAGATTATAGAAATCAAGTCAAATTGTTGTTTACATGAAGTTTTAGAATATAATAGAAATTGACGTGCGAGCAGGTTCTGTAAGTGGTTCTTGTACCGACTTTATCCAATGACTATACGTGCGTCTATGCATAAACTATACTACATAATTACAAATATTTTAATTTATTTTTAATGATCAGTTTTTTTCTGGTCAAATGATTGGTTAATATAAGCCACAGACATTAGTGATTTCATTGTCGTTCTGATGTCATGCACATATTTATTTCTTTTTCGTTACAATTTTTTAAAATGAAATTTAATTTTATCGGGTGGGAGAATAGAGCAAAAGTTTAATCTTCATAGCTTGAGCTTTTGATCTTGTATACTTTCCTTTTATGGATCCCACAAAACGTTGAACGATGTTCATTAGCCAAAAGAGTACTAAAATATCAAAGCTTTTAGCAATGGACTTTTCCTCCTTTTCTCAAAACCCTAGCCAGAGCCATTCCTGAGCCCAAGCAGAGCAAGCATGCGCTTGCGGTCCTTTTTCAATTTAAAAATTTTAGTTAAGAAAACGACCCATTTTTTAAAAAATTGTATAATTTTGGCATATTTTTCCATTGTAGATTGCGGCCTTTAGAAAATTTCAAAATCTCAGGACCGGCCCTGATCCTAGCCGTATATCGTTTAGCTCTGTGTTGACCAGCGGTTCCCTCAACGCTGCCGCGAATCCTCTCATTTTTTTAATATTTTTTTCTTGTTAATTACAGACTTACTGTTATAGGATCTATTTCGGCCTCTCGATTTCGTGAGCCTAGTTATACTATGTCCAGTTCACAATTGCGCCGTTAGAGTAAATAGACTGTGGAGAGTTATCCTGCAAAAAACATTGCTCCTGGTGGTGAGCTTCTAGCATGCATCTAGGCTACACTGGGCTCTAGTAGGCTTGCTTCTCTAAGGTAGGCGTCTGTGGTCATCTCGGTAGGTTGGAGCGCCTCAGGTGGTTCTCTCTTTGGTTGCCAACCTTCACTTGTCGGACTCAATTCCTATCGAGCAGGTGACATTCTTCTTCTTTGATCCAATAAAGACTCGACCTTCTCTTGGATTTGCAAGGTTGACTTGTCTTCAGGACCGGTCCTTGTAAGAATTGGGCTACAAACACAACTGATCTTTTGGCCACTTTTAATAATAATAAAAAAGAAAACATCACTATGAAGCAACCAAGATTCCAACTCAACACCAAGACTAACCAACCAAGACACTTTTACCAGCTGAAACAAGGAAATAACTTGAACAGATAGGTTGATATTTTCCTTATATTCTTACGACCGCAAGCTACTGCTTGGTTGGCTTGTGTCCAAGGTCAGCACTGCTTGTCTTGGCCGTTTTGGGTTTGGCTTATGGAATCCCCTGGTTTCTTCACAACTTGAGCTTTTGATCTTGTATACTTTCCTTTTATGGAAACTATGACGGATTAAACTCTGATTGATCCCAAGATCTCTCAAGAACACACCAAAACCTTGAGCTCAATTCGGATTGAACAATTGTTGCGTTGTCTAATTTGGTTGATTGTTAATTGCTTAAGACTGAAACTAAAAGACTAAAGGAACACATTAGAGCTTTGGTAACCCAGTTCGGATCAACGATCCTACATCTCAGAGAAGACTAACTTTCATGGTTTATTAGATTGAATAAGTTTCTTGTTATACAATCTATCCAATCCTTAACATATGGTTTTGCTTATACTTGCAGATGGATGAAGAACAAGGTAGACGACCTGATTCTCTCAACTTCTGGACCAACAACCACCAGCTCAGGCTCACAGATTCAGCACACCAAGCGCACCACCAAGAAACATAGGAAGACGATGAAGAAGAAGATTGGCGAATCTTCTTCATACACTTGATCGAATCAAGATGCTTCCAAGACTCCAAGACTTTACTGATAATCTTCTTAGTCTCTCTTAGAACTCTCTCTTGCTCTGAATTATCTTGCTCTTGTTGCACTCTGTTTTTAGTTTGTTGTAACGGCTTATAATGAACAAGATGACTCCCTTCAACATCGTTTTGATGCTAAAAGGCGAACTGGGCCTCGCCTTAGTTGTGGCCCAACTGATTTAATGTTAGCTCATTTTATGCTCGACCCAGCTTGAAATTCGACCCGGTCCATAACCCGAAAACCCGAGACCAACATATTACAATCTCCACCTTTGTCGCGGGTTGTAATAACCCTAGCCTTAAGTCGACTCCTCACACTCCCAAAAAATATTCAGTAGACTCTTGAGCTCCCAAACCAGTTCCATTCTTCAATTCTCCTTCTATTCTGCTTCATCTCTCTTTGAAGACGACTCTTCAACAGCCATCATGCCAAGAACCCGAAAAGGTAATCTTCTGAAACTTCAAGTTCCTTTTGAGTGATTTTGACCTCTTCTTATTGATTTTCAATCTTGCAGAGACTCGAAGAATGCAGAAAAGCATGGAGGAATGGACTTTTGATTTCCCCCGTGTAAGGTAAAACCGTGACCCTTCAGCTTCCCTTATGTCTTTGTAGATCTCCATGTTCCGTTTCTTAAAATTTGAAATGATAGCGAACAGAATTTCCCTGAAAAAATTTTACAAAACATAAAACTCAAACAAAATTTGGTTAGATAGAAGAATCAAACCTAAATTTAGCTTAAGTAACCGAATATCAGAAAATTATATATATATATATATATATATATATATCTATCAAATACCACCAGTTTATAAGTGAATTAGAAGAAACTAATCCAGTGTACTTTCTTAACCATTTTGTGAGATGCTTCCAACTGGCAGGAGCATCTCAATGGTGTGTACCATAGGCAGTCAGAAGGATTTAGGCTAGTGTGAATCTTTCTAAGATCCACAATACCTTCGTCGACTAGGTCTCTAATAAAATGAAACTTAGAATCAATGTGTTTAGTCCTATCATGAAAAACTGAATTAACATATCATCAACATAAGTTAACAAGTAAATCCTATCTTTTACCTCCCTTCCTTTGAAGTACACACACGGGTCCCTTGAACATCTTATAAAATATTTTGATTTCATAAATTCATCAAATCGTTGATTCTATTTCCTTGGTGATTGCTTTAATCCATATAGGGATTTCTTTAATAGACACACTTCTGATTCTTTTCCTTTTCTGAAAACTCCTCTGGTTGACACATGAATATTTCTTCATCAAGTGTCCCATGAAGGAAAGCTGTCTTCACATCTAGCTGTTCCAGCTCTAAATCAAAATTAGCTACGATATCATAATTCTGATTGAAACATGTTTGACAACCCGAGAGAAGATCTCATTATAATCAATTCCTTCAACTTGTGTAAACCCCTTTGCCACCAATCTAGCTTTGAATCTTGGTGCTTCAACTCCTGGAATTTCTTCTTTGTACTTGAAGATCCATTTGCACCCCACTAGTTTTTTCTTATCTGGTTTTGGGACCAAATCCCAAGTATGGTTCTTATCTAAAGAATCCATTTCTTCTTTCATGGCTTGATTCCATTCCTTCCAGTGCTTGCTATTCTTAGCTTTCTGAACTGTCTTAGGCTCATCAATTTCCAAAGTCTTTGCGCATTCCAAAGCATAAGCAACAAAGTCACCACTTTCCATCCATGATGGTGGCCTAGTTGTTCTTCTGGTTCTGTCCCTGGCTAGGAGGTATTCATCCAAAGATTCTGGTTGTGAACTTTCGATTTCTGTTGCTTGCTCTGGTGAATCTGCTTCTTCTTCTGAAATTTCACTTCCTGAGGATGCTCCACCTGGATTTTGAATGACTATCCCTTATGTGTTCTTGGACTTCACCTTCTTTCTTGACTTAGCTGGAGAAACACTGTCTTTGAACACTTCTTCTTCGTGAAATGTAACATTTCTGCTTACGGTACAATTCTGTTGTTCTGGAATCCAAACCCTGTATCCTTTAGTTCCATGTGGATATCCCATGAAGTATCCTTTCATAGCCATGGAACTAATCTTGTCTTGAATTACATGGACATAAACCACACACCCAAATATTCTTAGGTGTGATAAACTAGGTTTGCTTCCTATCCATAATTCTTTTGGGATCTTGAAACTAATGGCTGAAGAGGGTGACCTATTTATCACATATACTGCTGTAGAAGCAGCCTCTACCCAAAATTGTTTCTCAAATCCTGTTTCTGCCAACATACATGTAACTTTCTTCATAATTGTTTTGTTCATCCTTTCTGATACTCCATTCTGTTGGGGTGTTTAGGCACATGTCTTGTGTATTTTAATCCCATATTCCTTGCATAGATTATCAAACTGGTAGTTGCAAAACTCCAAACCATTATATGTTCTTAAACACTTAACCTTCTTTCCAATTTGAGTTTCTACCATGACTTTCCACTCTTTAAAGTTTAGGAATGCTTCATCTTTACTTCGTAGGAAGTAAATCCACACCTTCCTTTAAAAATCATCTATAAAGGTGATGAAGTATTTGCATCCTGACATGCTATATTCTATGCTTGGAGATCCCCACAGATCTGAATGAATATATTCTAGAACCTCCTTAGATGTATGTACAACTTTAGGAAAACTCTGTTTCTGTGCCTTTCCCAAAACACATTCTTCACAGAACTCTAATGATTTAATCTCCTTGTTGTCCATATATCCATCTTTCACTAGTATGTTCATGTATTTTAAGCTCATATGGCCCAGCCTAGAATGCCATTTCCTTGTTGTTTCTATTTCTTTCCCAGAAACATTAGCTGATCCTTTAACTGTTGTGCCTTGGAGATAGTAGAGATCATTGTCATATTTTCATGATAGTACCTTTTTACCTTCTCTATAGAAAGTAATAATAAAATCTTTTCATGTATATGAGCAACCAGTCTTTTCTAATTCTCCATAAGAGATGAGGTTTCTGCCCATGGTAGGCATATACCTCACATTAGTTAGAATAACTTATGTATTGTTTGGAGTATTGATTCTGAGCTTTCCAATTCCTTTCACCTTGCTAATTGTGTTGTTCCCCATGAGAACTTTACCACCTTCAAAATCCTTTAGGTCAAATAGCATAGTCTTGTCTGGTGTAATATGGAAAGTACACCATGAATCTAATACCCATTCATCCCATGTAGCCTGCACACTTGTAGTTAAGATCATAGGAAGTTCCTTGGCAATGTTAGCTGATTCACCACGTTCCTTTCTCTCTGGACAGTCCCTTCTAAAGTGACCTTCTTTACCATAAGCCCAACATTCTTTGGACCTAGGTTTATCTTTCTGTTTGGATGAAGCTTTAGTTTCTTTCTCTTTTGACTTCCCTTTTCCAGCATTCTTTTCTGCTGTCTTCCCTTTATTAACATATAAACCTTCTGCTGCTACCTTTGGCTTATAGCCAGTTTCCTTTAGTTCTATCTCTTTGGCATAGGCTGAAGTTGTAACTTCAGACATAGTCAGAGTTTCTTTTCCATTGCCATACTTTAGAGTATGAACTAGGGGAGAAAAAGCTTTAGGTAGACTTGTTAGTAATTGAATGGCTTGATCTTCATCAGAAACCATAATGATTACACTTGCAAGGTCATCTACGAGCCATAGAAAAGAATCTACATTCTCTTCAATGCTCTTAGTCTCATCCATCTTGTAGCTTGCAAATCTTTGCTTAAGATAGATTCTGTTAGGGAGGGTCTTGTCTTGATATTACTTTTCCAAAAGCTTTCCAAACCCCAAGAGCTGATGTCTCCTTCATAACATTGCTTAATACCATATTGGAGAGGCATGGACATATCAAGTTCTTGGCTCTAATGTCTTTATCTAATTTCAACAGATATGCTTTCTTTTCTTGTGGCTTAGCTTTAGGATCTTTCTCAGTGTCGTTAGTTTCTTGTGCAATTGCTGGCTCTTTTAGCGTAAAGGCCAGACCCTGTATCTCCAATTGCATCATCATTTTGTATTTCCACAAAATCACCTTTGCCATCAAACTTCTCCATTTTAAACCTTCCTTGTGTGGCCTCCATGGTTAACAGCTAGATGGTGTGATTTCTAACCTGAAATGTCACAGGGAAAAACAACTAATTAGACTAAGAAAAAATGATAGACTGACTTACCTGAAGTTCCTTGAGCTCTTCCAAGAACTGATCCACAATCTTGGTTCTTTCTACTTTTTCCTAGACTCACAACCTTGGTCTTGTATCTTTGAGAACAAGATCCACCTTTGTGAAAGCATGGGCTCTGATACCACTGTGACGAATTAATCTCTGATTGATCCCAAGATCTCTCAAGAACACACCAAAACCTTGAGCTCAATTCGGATTGAACAATTGTTGTGTTGTCTAATTTGGTTGATTGTTAATTGCTTAAGACTGAAACTAAAAGACTTAAAGAACACATTAGAGCTTTGGTAACCCAGTTCGGATCAAAGATCCTACATTTGGGAGAAGACTAACTTCCATGGTTTATTAGATTGAATAAGTTTCTTGTTATACAATTTATCCAATCCTTAACCTCTGGTTTTGTTAATACTTGCAGATGGATGAAGAACAAGGTGGACGACCTGATTCTCTCAACTTCTGGACCATCAACCAGCAGCTCAGGCTCACAGATTCAGCACACCAAGCGCACCACCAAGAAATAGAGGAAGACGATGAAGAAGAAGATTGGCGAATCTTCTTCCTGCACTTGATCGAATCAAGATGCTTCCAAGACTCCAAGACTTTACCGATAATCTCCTTAGTCTCTCTTAGAACTCTCTCTTGCCCTGAATTCTCTTGCTCTTGTTGCACGATGTTTTTAGTATGTTGTAATGGCTTATAACAAACAAGATGACTCCCTTCGACATCGTTTTGATGCTAAAAGGCGAACTGGGCCTCGCCTTAGTTGTGGCCCAGTTGATTTAACGTTAGCTCATTTTGTGCCCGGTCCAGCTCGAAATTCGACCCGGTCCATAACCCAAAAACCCGAGACCAACATATTGTTGAGTTTGAAAAAACACGTACGTGATGACGTGGAGAAGAAGAAGTGTTGATAAC
>OVBE01011061.1:0-14467 GCA_900406425.1 Iberis pinnata
TATTACTATTTTTATATATATTATTTTTATATTTTATACTTGCTTCTAAACTTACGTATATGTTTAACACTCTTTAATTTTTAAAATTTTTATTATCGTTATTTGATTATATATATATATATATATATATATATGTAATATTTCAAACCTAAAGCATATGTCGAAATATATATTTGTTTATCTAATTTATGTTATTGTCCGAAAATAAACCGAATACGATGTCCTGTCATTTGATCGTTAGAGATATTGTGTTCAAATTGTTTTATGCTTTAATGTAAGTTATTTAATATTTGGTGTTTTGATATTCTGTTTTAATATTTTTAAATTTACATATATTTTAATATCAAAGTATGATATAAATATATTTTTAATATATTATATATATGTGTGTGTATTTTGCTTCAATATTCTTTTTAATAAAATAAAAATACATACATTATTAATTATTTATAAATTTAAGTATTTTTAATGTAAAAGTACTATCAATATATACATAAATTTGAATGTTTAACATTATTGTTTGAAAACCAACCGGACGTTAAATCTTGTCAATTTACCGTTAGCGGTTTGATGTTCAAATTGTTTTCATGCTCTAATGTAAATCGTTTAGTTTATGGTATTTTTGATATATTATTTTTAATATTTTAATGTTTATCTATATATATATATATATTAAGAATTATATATATAGTTTTGATGAGTATAAAATTTATATACATATTATTTTGTATTTTTACAAATTAATTATTATATAAATATATTTTTATTTAAATTTTAAGTTATATTAAATAGAAATTGGATGGTTGTACATTATGTTATGGAATCTAACCGAATATATAATCTTTTCATTTGATCGTTAGAGGTTGTGTATTCAACATGATTCTTCAGCTTAATGTAAATTATCTGCTATCTTTTATTTTAACTATGATTAAAATATTTTATAACTATATTATTATTTAGTTTAAATAATATATTTTAATTTACTTATAATTAATTATTATCTTATATTTTTACTTATTATAAGTTTTAAATTGTTTGCATATATTTTATTTAAATCATGTTTATAATATCTTATTTTTATATTTTATGCGTATATATTATGTAAATTTAATAAATAGAGTACATATTTTTGTGTCGTTAATCAGATTTTGAATTTTGTGAGATTTATCTTGATATTATCATTATGACTTTTAAATATTGTGTAATTTGTTTTTATATTATCAGTATAAGTTTTGTATTTGATATTTGTTGTTTTTTATTTTTTATTTTTATTGTTTTAATTTTTTAACCTGTATTTGAAATATATTAATAAAGATATATTCGATATATATTAATAAAGATAATTTAATAATATAATTGGCAATTGATCATAATGTTACAAACAATATAAACTCAATAAATCATGGTTATACATTCATCATCCATCAATCGTAATCATAATAGTTATACAAAATACCATAAGATGTACATAGTTGATTAATCAAAATAATTGTTTTATTCATTGTAATTATTGATAATTATCGTTGTATCGTTACATAAAAATATATTTTTTGATTGATTACAAATGCATATTAGATAATATTCGTTAAACCATAATTAATCATTAAACAACAATATTTGACGCAAATTATGAAAATATATATTTAAATTAACGGCAAAAAATTACATTGATCAATTACACATATATTGTTAAATGAGTTTTAATTGATATTGGGTTTGTACACAAATACATTATTGATGTATTATATAGTTTTGAAATAAATTTGATGTGTATTCGTTTTCTTATTTGAATATATTATTATTTGAGATGTTAGTGATTTACATAAAATCGATATAGCTCTTACAAAAATAATTAGTGTAATATATATATATATAGTCCATATTTGGTTGTTACTTAATTGATATAATGCATATGGTAATCATATAAATATTACCTAATTATAATATTGAAAATTTATATAAATAACTAGTATATTTAACATTATATTGTATTATATTATACATAAAATATATATTTACGAGTTAAAATGGTTAAATTACCAATATTCATGATGATGTAAACGTTATTTATTTTTAGTTTATACGTATCTATAAATGTTGCATATGGTAATCACAGAAATATTACATAATGATAATTCCGGAAATATACAAAAAAATTGTATGATTAATATTATCTTCTTTTAATTTATGTCTAAGAATATTTTTTTTTGTCAACCAAGTCTAAGAATATATATTTATTGGTTAACATGGTTAATATACCGAAATTTATGACGACAAATAAGTAAATGTTTCTTATTCTTAATATATACGTATATATAAATGTATATCATTAATATTTTAATATTCTATAAGATAAGTTTTCGTATTTATAATACAAAACTAGGAATTTATTTTTAAGGTTAAATGTATTTATTATTTCTATATACATATCTTCAATACATAGTTTGTTACTATTCTTATTGTTTTGAATTTTATTCTTATATCATTTTAGCTACGCATGTTTATATTATTGGCTTCGTAATGGTTGTTCCAAGAAATCATCATGTTGATATTCGTTTTTAAAATCTTGATAAGTCCAATTGGCGTATACTCGTAAAAATTCTTCATATTTGGACGGAATCTTATATTTTTGGAAACGTTTCTTTGGAATTGATATTAGTTGATTATACGATATGAAATCGTGTCTTATGTACTGCTTGATTATTATAATTTATTATTATTTATTGCCTATTCGTTTAACTTGAAATTTTATTTTTTTCTTAATGTTACTTTATAAGGGTCAAAAAATTCAAGCTTCATTGGATGGTGTTGTTCGATCTAAATTTTCAGAAATTCTTCTTGTTGGATTGTGGATTGATATTCGGGATTTTTTTGTTATCAACCAAACTGGTTGTTATAGGGCAACTACACATTGTTACATGATTCGCTTGTTGGTAAACACAATAATTCATTTTTTTTTAAACGCAAGAATTTATATTTTAATTTTACTAATCAGGAAGACATACTTGATGCAAATTATTCATATGACTATTTAGTCGGTAAAGAAATTTGTACTCTTATATTAAAAGAAAATTTAGTTTAGTAAATATTATTATGTTTTTGAACGCTTTTGTGTTGTTTATTATTTCAGAAGTAATTGGTCGAGTTGTTAATGTTCATAGTAGTCGTATGGTGTGCACTTCTCAATTTGGTATTGATGATTTATCTATGGATAACGGATCTGATCATGATGATAGTGATAGCCAAAGTGATTCTCATCATTCTTCTGATGATGAATCATATACATTATCTCATGATGATGATGATTATGTATCTGATGATTCGGATGAAGAGTGTAATGATTATTATGGTGATGATGATAAATTGGATTCTGAAGGTAACAAACTTTAAATTATTTATGCAATATGTCTTGAATTTATTACTATTTAGTCAACACTATAAAAAAATCCATCGTTTATTTAAAATTCAATTATTTTTCAAAGATTGTGTTGTTATGTCTATATGGTTGTCATATTTTGCTATTATAGATGAAGATGATGGTGACGAGGTTAATGAAAATCAGATACTCACATTTGACTTAATCGATAAAAGGTATGGTTACGCTAATTTGACTATATATATATACATTCATATACGTATTATAATAATATATTTAACTTTATATTTAATATTATTATGTAACATGTGTAGTATATATTATTGTTTAAATTTGTACACGGATGTTACTATAAAGTGCGAGTTGTCTAGATTGATTGCTGCTAAGTTCAAGTCATGTTTTAACTTTTTGAGGGTGTTGAATTTGTATGTATTGTTCGATAGGGTGTTATTGATGTTTTTGGAAGTAATACCATTATTAATTTTATATGTATTTTTATAATATTTAATAATAAATATAATTATTTAGTTTGCTTATCATCGTGTATAAATTAATATGTTTTATAGGAAATATATGATTGGTTCGATGCGTTGAACTCAAATCATGATAAATTCCACTGGATTTTTATTGGATGACTTTAAATCAAAGTATGATTAAATTTCAGTATATATTATTATTAATGAAATTTTTATTAAATGTAAATATATGTTTTTATTTATTTATGTAGGTCTTTGTCTATGACATTACGATTATCTATGAGCATTTGATTAGTTTTACATTGACATTTATTTTTAATATTGTAATTGTTTCATATTTAATTGATTTAATGAATAAGACAATTATCTTTATAATTTTGTAAATTTCAATTAATGATTATATTTTTGTTTATGTGCTATTGTTACATATATACATAATCGACTGATGAAATATGTAATTTATATAATGCAATTTAGATATAAGTATTTATCAAAAGAATATCATTATATATCATATCTCAATTATATCGTAACAAAATATTATGTAAAATATAAACTATATTATATATTAATTAAATTATTATATAACTTTATATATCAAAATTTTATATGTTTTCATAAATTAATTCATTTAAATCTTAGTGTAAAATATAATAATTATAAATCATAATTAACATAATTTTGTATTAAATATTCATATCTGATATGTTAGATATCATGTTATGAACATTATCATATTATTATGATTTCGATATTATTGCATCGTATAAAATGTTAAAAATATGTTTATGTAAAATTACCAATTGCATGTATTTTTCCTTATCCGTAAGAGAATATATTTAATATATCAATATAAATAGACGTATATTAAACTGTTGTGATATTTCTCTTCAGCTTCGTACGAAAGAAAGATTAGATTTGCATATTATGGGATATATTTATGGTATGGTGGTGATGAAAGATATGATCGTTTATTTTTATAACATGACTCAATTAGATCCTAATATGTCTTCATGGCGTATGGTTGGTAAGATTATCCTTGTGCCATGACTATCGTGGTAACAATTGTATTACAATAGTTGGTTTGGTTTATGTCAAAGTTTGTTTCTATTGTGTATAAATTATTAGTAAATATGTTTATTTAATAATATATAATAACATTTACTATAATTATTTTATGGTAGTCGAATACAAGCTATAATAAATAGTAATATTATGAATGAGTTTGATTTCTTGACACTAGAAGGACGTTGAATTACATTGGTTGGTTTTAATCTAAGATATGTAACTGCTGAATTTTTACTGGTTAAACACGACTATGAGATCGTATGGACTTCATCGACTGTTTGGACGGATGTCATACCCTAAAGTGATGCTATTTTTTCAGTTTTGTTAGTTTTAATGATATTAAAAACGGTCATATTGATGTCCAATATTATGTCGGTATGAATCGATATTTCTAATATTTTATATCACCGTTTAATGTGTATTTTAAAATCATAAATATAATACTACTATCTAACTATGAATGCAGATTTGATCGGAAGAGTTTTTAATATTGAAAATTTTAAACGTTGGATGTTAGTTTCAAATAAAAAGTTTATTCATAATGTTTGCTTTGATCTTCAAGATGAAATGTAATATTTCTGTAATTTAAAATTCTTATTTCTAAATCTTTTTTAATATTATCCTATGCAGTGGTGAACCCAGAAAATATTTTTACCAGGGTCGTGATTTAGATTACTTATTTTTAAAAATAATCAAAATAATATTTGACTACCATAAAAATTTATTATATTAAAATATTATTTGTATATATTTTTGAAATTAGCACAAGTATATAAAAATTTGAATAAATCAGTTGCAATAGTACTACTACAAAAAAACTTTTAGGGAGTGAATAAAAGTTTTTTTTATGAAAATAATTTTGACTAAAAATTAAACAGTAAGAAATATTATTTGTAGAAATGTATAAAGATCTAAAGAAAAGTGAAAATAAGTTTAGAAAAAATGCAATAATGGACAAGTTATAAAAATTACTTGTGAAAATGTATGAAGATCTAAAAAAAGTAAGAATAAGTATAGGAAAAATGCAATTATGGATAAATTTTTTTAAAAATATGATTTCTAAGCATTCAATGAAAAAAATCTAAAATTAAAGTTGTATGGAGGGATTTGAATTAAGGTAAAGAAGGTTCATAATCATGGTACTTTAATCAAATGTGTTGTCTCATTATTATGTATTCATAGAACAAATCTTTTTATAAACTTTTATACGGTGTCAATTGATACATCTATGTGTAACGTAGGTCCGCCACTGGTTAGAACTATCTAAAGCCTTGTATGGGCATGTGTTAGGTCTTTTACTTATTAAAGATAGTTTGTGTGTTTATTTTAAATAGATTGATCTAATACTACTTCTACCATTCGAGATCAAGAAGATAATTGTCGAGACCAACAATGCAAACAAAGAAGCATCTCCACATATGAATCTAAGATAGATGTAATCAACTGCTAAGTTTCTCTCTTAAGTGTATTAAGAGTGCATGTTTTTTTTGGCTATGCAATAATACTATATGTTTTTTTTCCCCTTAAAAGCTTTCTCTATTAGATTAAACCCTTTTCAGGGGAAGATTCTAAAACAAACAGAGCATCAACTTTTTAATTCTATTCCCTCTACATCTGTATGAATCAAAACCAAAAAACTTGATGCAATTGACATTAAACAGACATTCCATCAGCCAGAAAACCCAATTAATAATTAAACAAAGATAAGGGGTTTATAACGTGAAACAAGAACAAATGATTTCACTAACATAAACAAATGTATCAAATAACATGAAGACTAAATAGTATATCAAGATTTTGAATAAAAGCGTTAAAAAGCTACAATTTCGAATATTGTACCGATAATTACTTGTGATTGTGTAAGATGCCAAATTTGAGACCTACAACAAATGTTATAGAAAACGTATTATGAGTAAAAAAAATTTACGAAAATAAAACTCTCATAATTATAGAACTATAACATGTAATGAGTGACCGTTAAAGTTATGGAAAACAAAATCCTGTTAGCAACCTTCTTGGTTGTGTTAATATGTGTTCAGCTTGTTTTCCCTCTTTTGGTACTTCAACTAGCACAACATCTAAAGATACTCTAAATTAACTTTTATCTACTACTGATACGTCATGAGAAGATTTCACTAGTGCTATGGTCTCTCCATTTTCCTCTTCGACTTCGTAAATAGAAACCGCATGAGAAGCTAAAAAGTAAGATCCTTCGGACATACGTCCACAATAGATGCCCTGGAAAAAAATATGATGCAAATCAATGTTTTGTATCTAAAAAACCATTAGTTAAGTTACAATAACAAAACAAAGTTACACTAAATTATTTATTTTTTGTTATACTTTTTGATGTTGGACTAATCTGGGTGGAAGAGAAGCATTGATGCTCCAATAGGATGAAACTGAAGGTGATGGAACATCTTTTCTATAGAAGAAGTTCTTGTTGCAGAAGTAATGTGTGCATGATAAATTTTTGGCAGAGAATAAAGTACAGGTTTTTGACAACCCACATATTGCGATTGTAATGGTAAACATGCGTCCTTTACGAACTCGAAACCCTTCATCATTCTGTAGGGAAAGCAATAATGTTTTGTCTTTTTGTAGGCTTCCAATCCTAGAGTTAGTTTGATAAAGTCAATCATAAACTGAGCACAATAGTCAATGCATTCTTTATCAAGCCTCTTGATAAATCTATTGCACTTATTAACTCAGCCACAACAATCGCCTAACTATTTTATGCAAAATTTTTTTCAAAATAATGAAAAAAACTCAAATATTTTTAAAATAACACAATTAGTTAGATATGGGTGGGCATTCAGTTTTTTCGGTCTGAATTGAACCGAAAATAATTTGGGTTTGGTTTAGCATTCGGTTTTCCTATTCAGTTTTTTTTTTAAAAATTTGTCATTTGTTTGTTTAGAAATCTTAAATATATTTCGGTTCGGTTAAATTTTGGTTCAATTTTTAAATTCATATTTTGTTTGTTTAGAAATCTTAAATATAAATATAGTTCGGTTCGGTTTATTCTATTATTTATTTTATTTGATAATTTCCGGTTCGATTCGGTTAATATAGTATAAAATATAATTGTTTGATTTATTATCACCAAACTGGACATCGGTTTGGTTTATTCGGTTCGGTTTAATACCCACATCTATAACTAGTCATGAAAATTTTACGATGAATTCCTTGGTTCCTTATCAAACCAATCGATGATGTCCGGTTAATGTTTCTCAGAAAGTTGGCCATAACCTATAATCAAAACATGAGGCATAATTAGTTAACAGAGCATTTATTTTATTTAAATTTATTGATTTATACCAAAATATTTCAAATAGAACATTACTATGTGACTTTTCCACCAAGCATATGAAGTGGATTCGTCATCCACAACGTCAACTGTATCATCATGCTTGGAAGATACAATCATGGCTAAGATCGGAGCTGGGACATGTTCTATTATGTGTTTGTAAAAATCATACACTTCCTTGTGAATGTCAAACCGACACTACACTCATAAACATTTTCATTAGTTATAATCACATCTAAAATTTTAGATTATAAATATATATGTGAAGTTACTTATTCTCACTGGAATCGTTGGAATCGCTGATGGATCTTGGTCTTGATCGCTCATCTTAATTCCGATAAGAAACAAAACATAAAGATTATAAACATAGTTAATAAAGGTCCCCATCCATTGAACATGAGCATATTCTATCAGTTTTGGAAAACCGATTGGTTAGGTTTTTTTGGTCTAGTGATTTAAAGAAGGCAAGAGCTTCATGGGTGGTCAGAAATGGTTTAGGTGTGATTTTTGATGTGCAATCTAAAACAGAATCATCATTCTTATCTCTACACTAACTTCTCAGCTAAAGCAAAGACTACAAATAAAAGGTTACATCTAATCAATGAATCAATCTAGTCAGTTGAAGTAGCATGATATTCTGCAGCTTTACCAATAAAAAAATATTGATGAAACAAGAGAGTTGAAACCATAAATAAGATAATAGATCTTGAAGCATGAGAACAAACAACAAAGAATACATATATTTTGTCACCAACAAATGATAATTTATAGAGCCTATGCTCAAACTGTAGGATATATAACATGGTTACCATAGAATAAAGAAGAGCTTGCTTTATTTGTCAAACATTTTGATTATTCTAAAATCAGTCCAATATAACAAATCTTTTTTATAAACTTTTATATTGTGTCAGTTGACACACTACGTGTAACGTAGGTCCATCACTGACCCTATCTTTGTTTGATGTGTTTATTTCTTTATATCTAAACAGTAGTTCGATCCTATCTTGTCGTTTACAAGGTTCTTATGCAGACAATTTTATATCAACAATTGGAGACTGGAACAATCAAACTATTGTTTGTATTATTCGATTTTTTTGGATTCAATCATGCACATGTATCATATCTAATATATATTATTCGAATTGATATATATATATATATATATATATATATATGTTAATTTTAATGTTTTATCTTATTTTAGATGGTTGTATTGCTACGACATATGCAAAATTCTCTCAAGTGATGTTGAATCAATCCATGGCCGAAGCTAGAGTTATTAGGACACCCTTGAATTTAGAACAATAACTTGTATTTCTTTGCATCATTAGTTGATTCACCTCGTTATGTAATAATTTAATAATCTTTTTTTTCTAATGAGACATATATGTTATTTTATATTCCCATCAATCTATATGCCATAACTATATATATATATATATATAATATTATTATTCAATCAATATAAACATAAAATCTTTATTAAGTTTATAATAAAGTCATAATGTCATCGTTGTAAACTTATAAATATGTATAAACCAAATACCCAAATAACCCCGATAGTTATCTCTCGATGTAAACATATACGCATATTAATCTAAAATTTATAACTATTTAATATTAAAAATTATATTATAATTTGCGAATAAATCGTAAATTACTCTTTTTATTGTTAAGATATTTATGTAAATTATACATATTATATAATCTAATGATTTAGAAAAATAAGGAAGAATTATATTTTTGATTCTCTTTTTATTAGATTTCATATGAATATCTTATCACCGACTTTATATATATATATAGTTTTCATCCCATACGTCGAGGAAATCATTTCTTTTGTTAAAAAGGTATATGTGCTCCGGTTTTAATCAATGATCTCTTTTTTCCATTCAAAGATGCAAGATCGAGGTTTTCTGTTGTTAGAGTTTGGAAAAAGTTATTAAAAGTGTTCGTATGCTGGAGGTCGTTTTGGCAAATAAAGAGGTATGTTGTGTTCAATTGATGTATACATTTGATATTATAATATTTTATGTTTTAAATTGATTCGTTTTATAAATATAAACAAATCATTAAGGGTACTCGTATTCATGCGAGTGTGGAAGGCGATTTGGTTTCTAAATTTGAACAGAAGTTCGAACAAGGTAAAAGTGTTATTATTAATACGTTTAAGGTTGGTCAGTATATCGGTAATTATTGAACAAATCCAAACCCATACAAGATCACGTTTTATCATACAACTATGGTTATACCGTGTATGTCTTTTCCTTCTTCCGTTCCGAGTCTCTATTATGCTTCATTTTCAGACATCATATCTGGAAAGATGGATAAGCGTATAATGTTTGGTATAGTTTTAATCATTGTTTAAAATAATGATTGTTTGATTTGCGTGTGTTCATTGTTTTATTATATACAAATGTAATTGGTTACATTACGACTATTGGTTCTATCGATGAGTATAATACTTTTAAGAAAACTTATACTAAAATTGATATTGAGCTACGAGTTTCGATGTTAGTAATTTAATATTTATTATATATTAAAAATTATATAATTTGAATTGTTTCTTTAATTATAATTAGTGATATGCGATTGATGTGTACTCTCTGGAGAGATTACGCTAGTCAAGTATTAAATTATAGCAATCTACATAAAGATGAACGTATAGTTTTTGTTATACGCCTGGGTTGCGTCAAAGAATATCGAGGTAACTTTCATATTGATTATGTAATTGTTATTAAAATTTTAAATTAATATATGGTTGTTACAAATTTATTTTCTAACTAACTAAGGTGCATGAAGTATTACTAATTCATTTGATTCCACGATGCTCATGTTTAATCTTTCTCTACTTGAAGTCAATATATTTAAAAGACTGTAAGTATATTGCTTATGTTCATCATAATTATTGATTATTTGTATATTATGTTAATATGATTACATCCATATGTATAAAATATAAATTTTTATTTTGTTTATAGGTCACTAACAGAATCATGCGAAATCTCATATGTCTTGGATGATCCGAATTCTGTATCTTTCGCGGTTTCATTGTACGACGAATTTTTGGTAAAAAATGTTAAGCGACGGATTATGGATATATCCAATTCATACAACGTATGTTATTATAAAATTTATTTTAAATGTATTTAACATTTTAAGATTTTAATATTAAATGATATCTAAAAAATCTTTATTAGATTGGCAAGTGTATTACTATTGCTACGATCGATTCGACCGATATGCAAACCAGGAGGTATTATGGTGCATGTACTTCTTGTAACAAAGGAGTGCAACCATATCCTTATGATCCTCAAGATGATTCTATACCAAAGTTTGATTGTGAAAAGTGTGGTGATGTGACAGAAGTTGTTACGAAGTGATTTTTTCTTCTCATATATTACATTATATTCTATTAATTTTTTTTTTCATTGACATGTGATAAAAATTAATTAAATAGGTATCGACTTCAATTTTACGTCTCTGGTGAGATGGATGATATACTGATATAGGAAAAAATTTATTCGATGGGCTTGCTGAACATTTGCTTGGCAGTAAGGCAAAGGACTTTGCTAACGAAGTATCAGATGTATGTTACATTCTAATTATTATACTTATTACTTTTATAAAAATTATTATATGTTGATAATTGTTAATTACCTTATTATTTTGAACGTTTGTAGGAAGAACCTGGTGTTTTACCTTATTATATGCAAGAATTAGTTGGAAAAACATACCTATTTAAGGTTGTCGTAGGAGATGATAATCTTAAACAAAGAAACTCATATTTTGAAGTTTAAAAATTTACTAATAGTAACGAGATGATTGCTGAATTTAAACTTAGACCATATTCGAATATAAGATTATTAATTATAATACGTTTATATTTAATTATTTTGATATTAGATGTCAATAAATTGTTTATAAATTGATGGTCTTATCGTATTTAGTATTATTTGTTCTTTGAAAAGTTTCATCGTAAACGTTTTAAAAAAATTGGCTTGTAATAATTATTTATTGAAAATTCTTATCGTATTTCTTATGTTACAAAAACAAAATTGATAATTAAAATTAAAACATAATATCATGCTATATATATGTTCTATTTAGTAATTTTTAAAATAAATTTTGAACATATGTCGATTTCTGAAAATGTGTCGAATCAGAAAAAAAACGTTCAAAGATATCATTATGATAACCTAAATTATAGGATTTTAGGTTTTAAAGGATATCATTATGATATATTTTCTTAGAATGGCTGTCTTTAAATCATCTTTCAAAGGTAATAAGGAGACTATTGTTAACATATTATCCGATAAATTTGATAACACATTATGTTCTTCTTGAAACCATTGTTGAATTTGGGCATAATATAGATTTAGTTATAGAATAATATTTTTTAATAATTCTTTTAAATATTTGAATTTATTTTACAGTTGTCGCATTTAGTACATTTTTTGGTATCATATCTAATTGTTTCTTTATTATAAATAAAATATTGGTATATATCAAATCTGCATTATATTCAAAGGTGTCATTGTGGTAACCTAATACGTATTATACTACTAGATTTTATCATTGTTTTTAACAATTTAATTTATGGTTCTTGAAATCATAATCATCTCTAGATAAACTACATATTTTTCTCTAACTGAAAAATATATGTACCTTATCTTTCTCGACAATTTTTTTTGGATAAAATGTAAATATATTATAAAGATGAGCACCTTATCTTTCTCAAAAAATTCAACGAATCGTAATAAATTACTATAGATACATTTGTTATTTATTTACAGAAATTAATTAATGATACTCGGTTAACAAAATAAGAAACAAAAACGAAATATCACTAACCAACAACTAAAAAGAAAATAAAATAAAAGACGACATAATTAAACTTAATTTTGGTTTATAGCTAGTTCTTCGTTTGTAGGTACGATTCAGTTCATGAATGGAAAAACAACCATATTCCAACTGATCTTAAGCGCTTTCTTCGTTCTTAGCATCTGCTGGGTAGCTTGCCTTTTTTTTCTGCCTGCATCTTCCACTCATCCACAATATCAAATTCATCATCTTCCATTATCTTTTCTAGCAGAGATAATTTGGCTTCCCGTTTTGCTAATTTCATCTTGTGCATCATGTACTGTTCATACTTAATATGATATTCTTTCATTTATAACATGCGTGATTTGTAGTGAGATTCAACTTTCTCCTTCACCATCTTTACAGCGATGTTTGTTCTTAATGCTTCTGAAACTTTCTCTAGGTTAATGAGAGAATCCATCTTCTGAATTTTGTTTTCATCCATCTTGCATGGAAATTCATCAAACATCACTACAAGAAACTGAACAAATTGTGATAAATTCTTTCGTCACAATAATAACTTTTTCGTCACAATACTAAATTTGTTACGAATTTGTTATGATTTTTGAACAGTCACAATACGTGTGTCACAAATTTTTTTTCGTCACTAAAACGTCACACAATTTGTGACGAATTATTTAGTAAATGTTTTGTCATAAACTGTTACGGTTCATAATAGTAACAAATTTGTATCACATAGAGACTAAAATAATCGTCTCATAATCGTCATTTGTCGTGACTATAATAACGTTTCAAATATGTCACTTGTGGTGACAAAAGTATAGTATCAAAATAGTCACTACTAATGACTAAAAGATCAATGGTTGTCCGTCACAATTACTAACAAAAATGATAGTTTTAAATAGTCGTACTTTGTGACTATCATATAGTCTTAAATTTGCCACTCATCATAACAAAGATAATGTATCAAATCATAATAATTTATGACTATCACATACTCACAAATAATGCATCAAATTGCTACACTTTCTTATTATCATGAAGTCTTAAATTTGTCGTCCATTATAACAAAACTAATGTATCTAATCGTAACAATTTGTGCCACAAAATTTCATAGTATTTGTCACAATTACAAATTAATATTTTGTGACCAGAAAATATTATAAATATAATTGAATAATTTATTTTAATTTAATTTAATTTTTTGGATTAAAATAATATTAATATAATTGAATAATTTATTTTTAATTAATTGATTTTTTGGATAAAAATTATATTTATATAATTTTTTAAAAGAGGACGTAGTATTATTAAATCAATAATAATGAGATAACATGAAATATCTAAAAAGAAAATAAAATCCTAACAAATAGCATAATTAAACTTAAACCAAACTTTGAAACATAAACAAAC
>OVBE01011062.1:0-14466 GCA_900406425.1 Iberis pinnata
AAAATCGTAAACCTTATACACTAGACCCTAAACTGATACTATAAATTAACCCTTTCAGCCTATAACCAATATTTCTGTAAACTCATCTAATATATATACTCTATATATATATATATCCATTTAAATGTAAATATGCTACAACTGTTGATAGTTTATTTAGTTGTTTAATTAGTTTTCACATTTCAGTTGTTTAATTTCAAATCGTAAACNCATTTCAAAATCGTAAACCTTATACACTAGACCCTAAAATGATACTACAAATTAACCTTTTCAACCTATAACCAATATTTCTGAAAACTCATCTAATATATATACTCTATATATATCCATTTAAATGTACATATGCTACAACTCTTGATAGTTTATTTAGTTGTTTAATTAGTTTTCACATTTCAGTTGTTTAATTTCAAAATCGTCAACCTTATACACTATACCCTAAACTGATACTATAAATTAACCCTTTAAGCCTATAACCAATATTTCTGTAAACTCATATAATATATATACTCTATATATATATCCATTTAAATGTAAATATGCTACAACTGTTGATAGTTTATTTAGTTGTTTAACTAGTTTTCACATTTCAGTTTTTTAATTTCAAAATCGTAAACCTTATACACTAGACCCTAAAATGATACTATAAATTAACCCTTTCAACCTATAGCCAATATTTCTGAAAACTCATCTAATATATATAAACTCTATATATATCCATTTAAATGTACATATGCTACAACTGTTGATAGTTTATTTAGTTGTTTAATTAGTTTTCACATTTCAGTTGTTTAATTTCAAATCGTAAACCTAATACATTAGACCCTAAACTGATACTATAAATTAACCCTTTCAACCTATAACCAATATTTCTGTAAACTCATATAATATATGTATATACTCTATATATATCCATTTAAATGTACATATGCTACAACTGTTGATAGTTTATTTAGTTGTTTAATTAGTTTTCACATTTCAGTTGTTTAATTTCAAAATCGTAAACCTTATACACTAGACCCTAAACTGATACTATAAATTAACCCTTTCAACCTATAACCAATATTTCTGTAAACTCATCTAATATATATATATACTCTATATATATATATCCATTTAAATGTAAATATGCTACAACTGTTGATAGTTTATTTAGTTGTTTAATTAGTTTTCACATTTCAGTTTTTTAATTTCAAAATCGTAAACCTTATACACTAGACCCTAAATTGATACTATAAATTAACCCTTTCAACCTATAACCAATATTTCTGAAAGCTCATCTAATATATATACTCTCTCTATATATATATATATCCATTTAAATGTACATATGCTACAACTGTTGATAGTTTATTTAGTTGTTTAATTAGTTTTCACATTTCAGTTTTTTAATTTCAAAATCGTAAACCTTATACACTAGACCCTAAATTGATACTATAAATTAACCCTTTCAACCTATAACCAATATTTCTGAAAGCTCATCTAATATATATACTCTCTCTATATATATATATATCCATTTAAATGTACATATGCTACAACTGTTGATAGTTTATTTATTTATTTAATTAGTTTTCACATTTCAGTTGTTTAATTTCAAAATCGTAAACCTTATACACTAGACCCTAAACTGATACTATAAATTAACCCTTTCAACCTATAACCAATATTTCTAAGAACTCATCTAATATATATACTCTATATATATCCATTTAAATGTACATATGCTACAACTGTTGATAATTTATTTAGTTGTTTAATTATTTTTCACATTTAAGTTGTTTAATTTCAAAATCGTAAACCTGTAGACCCTAAACTAATACTATAAATTTGTGTCACCCTTTCTAGTAAACATATTTTTTTATGAAACCGATATAGTATCCTAAACCCTGAACCCTAAACCCTAAATGCTTATATAGACTATAAAACCTAAATTCCCTACAAAATAAAAGTTTCAACAACTTTAAAATAATTGTTTATTAAGTTGTTTAGTTTTGTTAACTATTTTTTGTAAAAATCATTTGAAAAATTAATATAAAAACTGGCCAATGAATAGCTGAGACAAAGATAGTAAACGAGATGCAACATCCACCGTTGGATATTTTTAGACAACTTAATTCATTTAATCTGAGCCGTTGTTTCCTTACGAGTTGCTTATGCCGGGAAACTGAAAATCTCGCAAAATTTTTTTATAGCTCTAAACCTAATCTGTCATCTCCATCTTATTAATTCTAAACCTAATATGCAGTAATCGTTCCATATTTCTCATATGGAGAACTCGTGGATTTGGCCGCAAAGGTATCATGTACATAGATCTCTCGAGAAATACTTTAATTCGCCGATTGAAATTGTTATGCTAACCTTTTTTTTGCGATTTAACATGTAGAGCTAGTCCCGAGTACTCGGAAGGAGCAACCAATTTCATAAACTCGTCAGCAAGAAGATTGAGAAATCTGACTGAAATGCTTTTCCATGTAGAGATTGCCGAAATTTATGCCATCAAATATTAGAAAACATAGTTGATCATCTAGTAATTAGGGGTATGGATACGAAGTATCATACGATTGATTCCGCGCTTATTGATTCCATCATTGTCTTAAGCTCATCGATTCCACACTTATTGATTCCACTTTTCTTAAGTGTTGATGTAAGTTGTTATGAAATGGAGTTGTTCTATAATGGAGTTCCTAGTAATAAGTTCCTATTCTGTGTCTCTACTTTAGACAAAGTCTGAAATGGAGTTACAGTTTGGGAAACATTGTAAATAAGATTGTAAGAAAATGATTGTTAATCTAGTTTTGCCTGTTCCTTGTACCAACTGATGATGAACTGGCCCATCAACCAGCTTAGGTAAATATGTTTCTTTTAATTACCTTGTTGCAAGATTTTTAATCTTTTGGTTTCATAGCATCTTATTACCTAATCTGTATTCATTCCAGTTTCACTTTAGAGGACAACAACAAGAAGACTGTTATACACTATAAAGTTAAATATCCATCACTACTTACTGCCCATTGAAGTACAGTTCTAATTCAGACATTTTACTCACATGAATATTATGTGCTATTATTAAAGATCTTTGCTTATTTTTGGTGTTTGTAGGTCTGTCGAATAGCTGATACACCAAAAGGCTCAATGAAAGGCAAGTGACTGCGATGCTTAGAGCCACCTGCCAATGGCCTCTGGTTAAGCAGGAAGTTATTGAATGAAACGATCTTTATTTAATTTTTCATCCCCGTTTTTCTATTATTAGATGGTCAAGAACAATGAATTTAACAATATCGACCTTGTAAGCCGGGAGGTTGGCATGAATGTGACTGGTCTGCTTCCTTCAATTCAGGTAGACTACTCCCGTCTCATATAGTCTTTTTATGTTACTCATTTCATTGATCCTGATGAACATATGTCTTTTTATGTAGTTGAAATACGATGTAGGTGTTCTACTCTGGGGAAGATGATTCTTCAAATTGGTATGTTGTAATGAGAGCTACCCAAGAAATAGATGATGGAGATGCTAATGTTTGGTATTAATTTGAAATATTCTTTTTATGTAGTTGAAATATGATGTAGGTGTTCTACTCTAGGGTAGATGATTCTTCAAATTGGTATGTTGTAATGAGAGTTACCCAAGAAATAGATGATGGAGAAAGTGAAGATGCTGATGTTTGGTAGTAGATTGAAATAGTCTTTTTATGTAGTTGAAATACAATGTAGGTGTTCTACTCCGGAGAAGATGATTCTTCAAATTGGTATGTTGTAATGAGAGCTACCCAAGAAATAGCTGATGGAGAAAGTGAAGATGCTGATGTTTGGTATAAGATTGAAATAGTCTTGGTGATGTTTGATATGTTTTATGGTTTTTAATGGTTGATTCCTTACATTATGTAAATACTACTCTTTTGTATATATGGAAATGTTTTATGGTTATAATAAAATTATTTAAATTCACCATTGTCTGTTTAGTTGAAGATCCCCTTTCCTGATGCAAGTAGATCTCTGCAGTTCTATCTAAGTAAGCTTCAACATCTTCTTTGCTAATTTTCCAATTCTCTGCATCCGTTTGCGCCAATCGTACATTTTCTTGTGCTGTTGTATACTTGGCAGAGAAGGTAAAATCATTTCTTACTTTCCACATTCTCCATAATAACCATGGCAATAACATGTTCCTGTCATCAGTCACGTCTCATGAACCTTGTTTAAACATCACATCGTATAAGTTAGGGTACATGGACTCTTCATGGTGTGGTGTGATCATTGATGTAGCATTGACTACTGTCCATACTAGACGTGCAAATTGGCACATAAAGAGTATATGGTTTACTGATTCAGACTATGCACCACATCTGGCACATCCACTATCGAGACTGAGATGTCTATATTTCAAGTTTGCTGCAGTTGCTAGAAAATTGGACAGACATATCCGGAGAAAGTGTTTGAGTTTCGGACTAGTATCCAGTTTTCAAACAACTTCGTACAGAGGGTTTAGAGATGGACCAAACGAAATTGGTGTTTCCTGTTGTGTTAGTTGTGATGCAATCATATAGCCAGATTTTACAGTGTATTTCCCACACTTAGTAAGGATCCAAATAAAGCTGTCGGGTCTCTCTAGTGCTCAAGAAGAGTGCAGTAAAAAGAGGTATGTCCTCTGCTACAATCAACCGATTAAGAAGAGGTATATTCCAGGTTGATAAACCCGGAATTTTGAGCTCTCCTACTGTTAAGGGTAATTGGTCCTGCGGGAATAATGGCCACGGAGCACGGGGTGGAAAGATACAGAGCCATGGTTCATCCCATAAGCCTAAGCTATTAGGCGATCCAAATACCCTTCTGAACCTTCTGATAGTAGACCATAAACCTCTCAAGATAAGGATGGCCTCTTCCCTAAAGGTGCAGCCAGAGGTGATGAAGCGACAAAGTATCGACCTCTAAAAAATCTTGAAATCAGGGAATCTGTATTGGTTATTATTCGCCATAATTGTTTCCCGAGCAACGCGGAGTTGAATTCTTTTAGATCTTTAAAACCGAGACATCCTTGTGATTTTGGTTTACTGATAATGTCCCATGAGAGCCAATGTAAACCTTTGCTCTGATTTTTTTTGCACCACCAATACAGAGCCATAACCGAGATTAAGCCGTCACATATCGAAGATGGTAGGCGAAAACATGACATTGCATAGTTCAGGAGCGCCATTGCGACTACTTTAACTATTACTTCTTTTCTAGCCGGTGATAAGAAATTTTTCTGCCAACCGTTCACACGAGACAACAACTTCTCCTTAATTGAATGCAAGATTTTGACTCTTGAACCTGTGAAAGTCTCGTGTAAACCCAAATAGATTCCATCTCTGCCTTCTTGATCAATTTGTATTAGTACTTTCATCTCTTGTTTTTGGTTCCCATCGATCTTTTGCCATATAAGACTTGATTTACTTCGGTTAACTTGTTGTCCGGCATATTACGAATACGTACGGTGAGAACGGGTCACCTTAACAGATTCTTCGGGATGGTATGATATGTCCATATGGCTGTCCATTTAGGAGGACCGAGAAATAAGAGGATGTTATACTCATCATAGTCCATTTGATCCACTTCTCACTGAAACCTAATTTTCTTAAGGCTAGTTCGATAAAATCCCATTCCAACCGATCATAAGCTTTTGACATATCAGTTTTTATTGCCATGAAGGTTTTTGCACAAAAGTCTCTTGATTTCAAAGCATTTATAACTTCATAAGAAATTAGGATATTATCTGAAATCATTCTCCCTTTTACAAAGGCAGTTTGAGTTTCAGAGATGACATTTGGGAGTATAGCGCTCAAGCGTTTTGTCATAAGTTTTGTAATCATATTATATGCAACGTTATAGAGGCTAATAGGCCTAAATTCCGAAAGCATAGATGGATTTTTTGGTATTAAACAAATATTGGTGTGATTTAACCGAATATCAAATGTATCTTGCTCTAAGAAGCTTTTCACCATGTTTGTTATCACAGGTCCGACTGTAGTCCAATATCTCTGATAAAAGGTTGTTGTAAAGCCGTCGGGCCCTGGAGCTTTTGCGGAATTAATATCAAACATTGCTAGCTTGATCTCTTCTTTGGTAACTTGCTGGTTAAGAATAACGTTGTGTTCCTCTATGACTTTTGGCTCTATGTCTCAGAAAAATGTAGTATCAAGCTGTCTATCCTCTTTTGTGAATAGATTCGAGAAGTGGTGGACTGCTTGTTCTCCCATCTCATGATCTGTATTAATTACTCGGCTTGTGTCATCTATAAGGCTTCTTATCCTTTTTTGAGCCCTTCGTGATTTTGTGGATGCGTGGAAAAATTTTGTATTGCGATCTCCTTCATTGAGCCATTGAATTATACTATTTTGTTTCCAATATTATTCTTCATCCCTAATCGATTTATAAAGTTCCTTGTTGAGTCTAGACAGTTCTGCATGATCAAAGGATATTTGGTGTGATAACTGATCTATTTCAGCCTTCAACTCTTGAATTCTGGTGGCAGAGTTAGTTTTAGTCAATTAGCTAGTATGCCCGCCGCAGCTAGACCTGTCGATGTCTCTTGTAAGTCCCAACCTTTGTCAATTATTTATGAGAAACCTTCGTGAGCCATCCAACGCTTATCAAACTTGAAGCATTCTGTTTTCTTTATTGTTGTTCCTAGGCAATTGATGATGATTGAACTATGGCCTGATCCGGTTCTTTGGAGGTAAACTGAGTTAGCCTTAGGAAAGAGGTCTAGTCATCGTCCATTAGCCACAACTCTATCCAACCGGAAATGGAAAATATCATCACATCTACAACCAAACCAAGAAAATTTATTTCCAATAAAAGGAAACTATTCATCTCACAAATTTCTAGCATGGAATGATGCCTCTGACCGTGTAACCCCTCCGATCTTTTCCACATTGCTTACTATCTCATTAAATATCCTGGCATCAACCATGGTTGTCTTTGTATTCCAATTCGCATCAATTTCTCGCACATATGATCTCTTTTTTTCTCTTATAGGATCACCATAAACAAAGGTGAAAAAGAACTCATTGTTTTGCCACACCACTTTAATGTCAATCCAATGATTTGATGAATCTAAAACAGTGACAACCACTACATATGTCCATAAGAGAGCTAGTCCTCCTCCAACTCCTTCTGGTTCTATTGTAAACAAATCAAAATAACATAAACAACCTACTACTCCTTCCTAGTAACTTCTCTTCTTCTTGATCTCGCTCAGAAACATCAACTTTGGGAAATACCGACCACATATTTCCGTGAGATGTTGAAATTTCTGGGTGTTTTCGATACCCTAACACTTCCAAGCTAGGGATCTAATTGGACTTGAGTGGTATAGGATAAATCACCAAACCCAAGTTAGAAGTTGCTTTTTTCTTGCGGAGTAGATTCAACCAGTGTGGTAGACACCGATGGTATTGGAAAGGTATCCACTAAGGGAATTGGGGGAAAGTTCTATTTGTCTAAAGGGACATTCAGATTTCCAGGACTATCAACCTGATAGTAAGAATTGTCATCTTTATTCTCAATTGGTGAGATAGAATTTGTCTTTCTCTGCCTCTATGTCTTGCTGTTCCCCTCTCCTAACAAGTTCCTTTTCTTTGTTAAAGGAGACTGTATAGAGTTGGCCGACATCATTGAGTCTTGCTAAATACTGAGGGTTCTTTGTCCCTGTGGCTTGTGCTACCATTTGCCTTGGCCTGCTTTTGTTTGAGGTGCTTGAGTGGAGAATGATAGTCTCTTTGCAATTGGAATTCTTTTTTAGGGGACTTGCATTCTGTAGCGTCTTCAATGAGGAGGGAAAGGTTTGGTTGTTTATCTCCTATGCACAGAGCTTTTGTATCCTCAGACCTAGCAATGGCCTTCCCTTTTGGATTCCGTTGTAAGTCTCCTAGTGAGAGTGTCTCTTCCTCTAGCACTTGAATCTCCATGTTGTGCAGAGATCATGAGCTCATATGTTGGTGATTGGGGTTATATGAGCCACTGCGATTTGAGATCATTTGAGCTGGTAATACACGACGAATTGGTGACAAAGCCGAGGGTTCTTCCCGTCTGATTTGAGAGCTACGGGATATTCGATGTTATTCTGACGCATCTTGAGCGCTAAAGGGGCAGAGGGATTGTTCATGTGTGAGTCTATATAGTAAAAACATCATTTGGCCAACTTCTCATATTCAAGATCACCCGTTATAACTTCTCGTTGATAAAGAAGAATTTTGGTGAATTCTTATCTAACAAGTAATCTTAGATCACTTAACAGTCGCTGCAATCGTAGGTGTCTGATAGGTCTAAAATTTAAATCCTAAAACTAATACTGCATAGAACAGTTCAATGTAGCACAATATAGGGTATCGAATCCACAAAGACCAGATAATACACGTTTCAGTTTCAGTTTCAAATCAAGAAAGCAGAATAATAGATTGGTTGTGATCAAAACAATAAATAGAAAACACTTTAAAACTATATAATAAAAGCGTCAGGCATCAGGGAAACCACATGTAATCAGGATTGAAAGTCAATTTATCATGCAGAGACAAACTCTCACTGTCTTTTAAATAACAGAACATGCATTACAAATCAGATTCAATTGTTCATAAGCAATCACGACAATACTCTCGCAAGAAAAATCACTTATTCATCTAGACTAGATCCAACTTCTAAACCAAATCTTTGTGTTTATCAGTTTAATATCAATTAACTAGTTAGCTACTCTAATTCATGCATTATAACAAGTCTAGACTAAGAACCTAACAACTATTATCCCCTTATGAAAAATCTATCAATCAAACCCTGATTTCCCTGGGAAACCCCATAACCTAACTATGGAACTACTCAGACATTGACATGAAATCACAAATCAAAATCATTATCAAACACATAGTAAAACAAATAAAGATATTATAAAAAATGTTCAGAAAACTTCTCCAAATACAAGGTTGAATCTCCTCTCCCTCAATAATTCTCTCAGAAAATCAAATAATTTTTTTTGAAAAAGCCTAAAACACAGTGTATTTATAGGCTACAAAGGTAAAATAATAAAATATAGAAAACTTGATAGGTTTGAGGACTTGATTTGCAAATTTGGAAAAGTTCTTCTTCTTCTCGGGATAAGTGCCCGATCGAGCATAATGTTGCTCGACTATCTTTCACTTGCTCGATCGATCTCTCTCTTCAGATTTTTCCAGTAACATTTGCCCGATCGGGCATATCACCTGCTCGATCGTGCACTTTGTCTGTATCTTTGAATTCTTCTGAAATCTCTTGAAATATTCTGAAATGCTTCGCTTTGCTCCGACTCGACCCGAACACTTAGAATCTTGAAAATCTACCAAATAAGCAATGAAAACGCTCGGAATAATGCAGAATAGCAGACATAAATGCCCATTATTATGCATCAAAACCGAGTAATATCAACTCTCCCAGACTTAGATCCTTGCTTTTCCTCAAGTAAGCAAGATTCAATCTGGAGAAGAGGTTTGAAATGGACCACACAGAAACTCACAAAATCTCAAAAACCATAAGTACAGTTTCATATCCAAAAGACACAAATCTTAAACAACTACTTTGATTTAATTATTTACCACCACTAAACTAACAACATGTTTCTTACTCTAAATCCCAAATCAATCAAGTATCAAATCATATTAACCAGCTTTCTATATTCAATTAAGTTCAGATTCATGCATTCACCTATGGTATATCAATTAATTTACTCAAGTACTTCTTCTATCGAAATGCCCATACCAAATAAAGCATTAACCGACTTCCGGTCCTGATTTTTTTTCCCCCTTCCTCACTTCTTCTTTTTCTCTCTAAAGATTCGCACTCTTCTGCATTTTTGTTTTCTTTCTTTTCCTTTTTTTCTTTTTTCTTTTCATGTTCGCATTTTTCTGCGTTTTCATGATTTTTACTGCTTTTCAGCAGCCCGACAATGACTACGGACTTCTAGGTCACGCTTTCAACAATTTTTCTAAACCGGTTTTTTTAGTGTTCTGAAGGGAGATAGAAAGGACCCGTACCATACTGGAAGAACTTGTCGGTTTTACAGAACACTGAAGAGAAAAGTACCTAATTCTCAGAGTATATCAACACCATAGACAAGAATAATTTAAATTCAGATTTAGTCATATTATGACAGAGCTAGCATCAATTCATCAATAACTCAAAAGACCAGTACTTTCAGAAACAAATCAATCAATAATGGGGTTCCAATCCTAATATTAGCAATTCATCTAAGTCAGTAATCTAGAGAAAGTGAAAACCATACCCACACTTGGTTGTTTATCATCATTGATTTTGATCATGGTTCCTTCGAATCGATAGACATCAGCTAGAATAAAAACAAAAATTTTGAAAAATTTCACCAAAAAGACAAAACATCAAAACGTAGTTAGTACCATTACACCCTCCCCCAGACTTACTTCACACCGTCCCGGTGTGAAAATAAATCCAAAAGAAGGTATAGAAACAACCAGAATCAATAGAAAAATCTGTAATGGATGAAAAATAGATAATATTGTATATGAGTTCAAGGGAAAGAGATGTACGAAAGGTGAACTGCTCCCAAACCTGTTCTGAACTCCTTTTCACTCCTTTTCTATGCCTACAAAAAGAACAAATTCTCAAGAGAATTAGAAGTAATGGTTGGACAATGAATGATCAATGATAGCTTAAACACTTACAAGAATCAGTTGTAGATAAACCATTAAGGCACTATGATTAAACAATACTAATCTAAAATCATCAAGAATCATATATAAGAGGCATCATTCAGAACAGTTAATAGCAATCATTCCAGTATCACACAATCAATTGGTAAGCAATGAGCAATGATCAAGCAGTACTAATTGGAATTAACAAGAATCAAGAATTACTTAATGAGAAAGACCAATCAATCATGAATCTAAAATCAACTCAAGTCAAAACACAAGCATGATGTTGGATGGTGAGAAATGATCTAAACAGTACTAATCAGAATTAGGAAGAATCAAGAGAGAAACCATCCTAATAACCAACAATTCAAGTGAAAAAGATGAGTAATGAGATTTCAGATAAGAGATAACCCGGAACATCTTGAAAATTAGTCACCAGTAATAACCTGAAACACTTAAGACTCAAAACTAAAAATAAGTAAGTTGGGACTGACTCAAAATTGAAAAAGAACTAAACTAGACTCTAAATATAGTGGGTTGCCTCCCACTCAGTGCTTTGTTTAATGTCATTTAGCTTGACGGTACTTAACTCTAAGTAGGAAGGGAATCAACATCTAGCGATGTTCCATAAAAAGCTCCAAATCCAGACATCTTTAACTTCAGAACCTTCCCCATCACATCCTTTGCAATATCAATCCCTTTCTCTTTGAACTCTGGGGTGAGTAAAACTCTAAACTTCGAGAAAGGTTTTGAGAACCCTTTGCTTTTCATTTTGTACTCAATTCTATCCCCAACTATTGCTTGAGGGATCAAAGCTACATGAAATTCTTTCTTCACCTGCTTTGGTTTCACTTTCACCTTCTCCTTAACCTTGGAATTTCCATTCCTTGTTGAGATTAGAGGGTCTTGTGTAAGACTTTAACAACTACACACTTAGGATCCGGTTGAATATGAACTCCATTCTTCATCTCTTCTTCTTTCACTATAGTTAGCCTGAAGATCCCTTTTGAAGAAATCGATGGATAGAAAATCCGTTTCTTGATGTTTTTCAGAGATATTCGTCGATTGGGTAAATCAACAACAGCTCCTACGGTTGCAAGAAAGGGTCTCCCAAGAATCAAAGGTTCATGTGGATGCTCATTCATCTCTAAGATGGGGAAATCAACTGGAACTAGGCAATTTCCAACTTGTACCAATAGATCCGAGACAAAGCCACTGGAAGAGACAGTAGAATCATTAACAAGCGTGAAAGTTATGTGAGATGGTTTGATACCTGATAGTCCCAAATGTTTTGCAACAGTCATTGACATAACGCTCACATTAGCTCTAGTATCATAGAGAGAATTTGTGAATTCTATCCCATTGATCGAACAAGGAACTAAGAATTCCCCTGGATCTTGTATCTTATGAAGCTTCCTAAGTGGATTAGGTGGCTTTCCAATCATCTCACCATCTTCAAACTCTGATATGGGCCTTGTAGGTTGCACCAGAAAAGGGATTCTGGGTTTATAAACATTTTATGCAGTTTTCGGTTCCAGGGACCTTTGCTCGATCGGGCAAGTATTGCTTGATCGGGCATTTTTCTCTGGAAATTCTCCAGATTTAGGGATCGATCGAGCAAGTGATGTGCCCGATCGATCAAAAGTTCCTGGAATTTTTGTACAAGGTTGCTCGATCGGGCTGAGATTGCCCGATCGGTCTGTTTTTCTGGAATTGCTTTGCCTGATCAGGAAAGAGGTGCTCGGTCGGGCAGATGTCTCTGCATCTTTTTCCAACTTCTCAAGATCTGCATCTTTTCCCAAATTCCCAGATTCTTCTACTAAATTACCAACCAAAGTCCTGCAATACCCCTTTGGATTCTCCCCAAATTTCCCAGGAAAGACACCAGCTTGTCTTTTCACTGCTTCAGAGGTCTGAGCAACTTGTACATTCAAATGCTTCACATGAGTTGATAGTGCTTCAAGCTTTTGATTCAAATCTTTCACCTCTTTTTGGATCGTTGTTTGGAACTGATTTGTCCTTCCATAAGTTGCTTAAACATCATCTCAACTGATTTACCTTGTTGAGGTTGAGCTTGTTGAGATACAGGTTGAGAGGTTTGTGGAAAACTTCCTGAATTAGAATTATGCACAAAGGGTTTTTGTTGCCGTGGATAATGTCGATCTTGAGGGTTTTCAACATTGGTACTTCTCCAAGACAGGTTGGGATGAGACTTGTTAAAGCCTTTATTATACCCTTGATTGTACACCCTTTGACCTTGAGCATTGATGTAACTAAATTCCTTATCAATTCCACCAGCATTTTGTTCTTGAACTGTAAAGCAATCAACTTCAAAGTATTCTACAACACTAACATGTCTCTGGTTTTGACCTTTTAGAAGCTGAGTGATTAGTCCTTTCATCTATGAGAATTCCCCTTTTAGCTCTGAGAGTTCTGAGTTAGCAGCCATTACATGAACTTTTGTTCTGCGATCAAACTCAGGGCAATGATTGCTATTGCTAGCTGCTAGATTCTCTATCAGACGATAAGCATCTGGAACATGTTTCTGCATAAATTCTCCATCGCTTGCTGTATCTAAGGACATCTGATATTTTTGTTCAATTCCTCTATAAAAGATATTGAGGAGACTTACATCTGAGAAACCGTGGTGTGGAAAATCACAAAGCAACTCTTTAGATCGCTCCCATGATTCATAGAATGATTCCACCGAGTTTTGTGCAAAAGAAGAGATCTTGTTTCCTAAGGTGTTAGTCCTGGTGGTAGCGAAGAACTGATTTTTGAATTTGGCTTTGCAATCATTCCAGGTTACTATAGATCCAGCAAGTAGAGACTTCAACCAGCAAAGTGATCTTTCAGCTAAAGAGTGACGGAACAAACTGGAATGCATGAAATCGCTGGTTACTCCATTGAGTCTGATAGTGCTGCAAATGTCTTCAAAAACATCAATATGATCCATTGGGTGCTCAGTTGGTAAACCACTGAATTGGTGATTACGGATCATTTGAACAAGTTGGATAGGGAATCGGTATTCCCTTCGTTGAGGTTGAGGGGGCTGGATGGGGTTCCTGTCAGCAAAGTAGGCCTGAGGATTGTTTTAGGAACCAACTAGGGGTGGATTCTGAGCATTGAGCATATGAACTCTCTCCGGATCTCCATACAAGAAAAAGTTTCTTGCATTTATATTCTGAGGATTATGAGGATTTGGATTTTGCGGTGGAGCTTGGTTGTTATTAGCTCTTTGTTGGCCTGGTGGCACTGATTACTGTTACCATCACCTTGCACTTGGTTAATGAGTTGATGAGTCCAAGAGCAGGTTGAGCGTTTTGACCTTCGAGTTCGACCGGAATGATTTGATTAATGTTCCCAGCCATTGAATTGGACGAGCTTGCGTCTTTCTTAGCTTTCCGGTTTGAGCGTTCTATCCGTACAAGTTTCGAGTTACTGAGATTTAGCAATTCAGAAGATTTGTCAGATCTTCTGATCATACACCTGTAAAACAAAAACAAGCAGAAAAGAACAAGATGAGTACTGAAAAAATAAAACTTTAGACTAGATTCTAATAAGAAATTTAAAAAGGCATTATTGGTCCCTGGCAACGGCGCCAAAATTTTGATAGGTCTGGAATATAAATCCTAAAACTAATACTGCAGAGAACAGTTCAATGTAGCATAATATAGGGTATCGAATCCACAGAGACCAGATAATACACGTTTCAATTTCAGTTTCAAATCAAGCTAAAGAAGATATAATAGATTGGTTGTGATCAAAACGATAAATAGAAAACGGTTTAAAACTATAGAAT
>OVBE01011063.1:0-14465 GCA_900406425.1 Iberis pinnata
CGGTTCGGTTTGGATCGGTTCGGTTCGGTTTATCCATATTGAACACCCCTAATAAATTTCATAATAAATATTGAGTAGATTCTAAATTATTCTTAATTTTAAAATTTTTAAAATATGATTTTGTCTAAATTATTTTTCATTCCATATTTACTATATATATATAATTATATTATAAAAGCTAGATATTAGTATATTTTTGGGTATAGAATAGGACTGGAAATTCGGTTTAATCGGTTCGATTCGGGTCGGTTTTTTTGGTTTTCGGTTTTTTCGATTTTGTGCCGAATTGAACCGAATAAAGTTTCGGTTCGGAAATCGGTTTATTCGGCTCGGTTTTTGGTTTTGAATTTCGGTTTATTCGATTATTTTTCGGTTAAGTTTTGGTTATTTTTCAATTTTTTCGGTTTATTCGGTTCGTTTTTTTTGTTTATTCGGTTATTTTTGGTTTATCGGTTCGATTACCGAAACTGAATTTTTTTTTGTTCTGTTCGGTTATTAAAAAGTAATTCGGTTGGTTCGGTTCAAAAAAATTCGGTTCAATCCGGTTCAGAATTTTCGGATCGGTTCAAAATCCTAACCCTAATATAGAACCTCAAAAATCTCAATTTCCACTTTGAACACTAATTTTGGATTAAAAACAAAAATTAGTAGTTGTACATATAGGGTGAAATAAACATACTTTATTTTAAGAAAGATATAAATTTTAGGACAAAAAAAGAAAAAGTTAGATTGATTATCACTAATAGTGCTCAAAAAGACAAAAGGCAAGTTTGAATTTTGATAAAAACGCGTGAAAAAAACAAATTATTATCACCGACTCTTAACCAAAAATCAAATTAATAATTTTTTTTTAAATTAGTGACATAAATAAATATTAAATTTTATAATAAATACCGAAACCGAGTCAAAAAATCAGATCTGAAACCGAACCGTTTATAGGTTGAAAACTAATGGATTTTTATTTTTACAATTTTGATTTTTTGGATAAACCGAACTGAACCGAATTTTATGTTGCAGGTTTACAAATTTTTTCGGTTTACATGGGTTTTCGGATTTTTTCGGGTTTTTTTGGATTTTTTTGGATTTTTTCGGATTTTTCGGTTTTTTGGATACAAAATAGATTATATAAAAAATTTTAAAACCGAACCGAAATCGAATTTTTAAAAACCGAACCGAACCGATTTTGACTAAAAACCCGAATGGTTTTTATATTTTCCAATTTTGGTTAACCGAAAACAAAAAAAACGATCCGAAACCGATCCGAAATCCGAATGCCCACCCCTAATAGAAAGTTTATTAACAATTAAAAATTTGTTCAATCTCCACCACCACTGTCTTCTCTCAACAGATTCACAAAAACTCAAATCAAATCTTCAAAATCTGAATCTCTTCTCTAATGGTGAAGTTTTGTGGTACTTGAAACAAAGAGAGAGAGACATTGATCACTAGTTGAAGCTTTTCATCTCCATTTCCATGGGGAGAAACTCTCTCTCACTCGAGATCGATGACAATGATCACAACGTCACCGGAAACGGAGAGATATCGTTTCATTCTATTCGTGATCGATTCCGTCTTAAACGAAATTCAAGCGATAAACGAGATCGATCTCATTTTGATTTGGATCGGCCTTCTCTTCGTACCCGACCTCATCACATTACTCGATCTTTAAATCGAAAGGGTTTGATATCATTGTTAAAGCCTCGTGGTACCTGTTTGCTTTATTTTCTGGTGGCGTTTACTGTTTGTGCATTCGTTATGTCCTCGCTATTGCTTCAGAATTCGATTACATGGCAAGGGAATGTTAGAGGAGGAGGACAAGTTAGAAGTCGAATTGGATTAGGAACTACGTTGAAGTATGTTCCTAGAGGAATTGCGAGAACTCTTATTGAAGGGGAAGGGCTTGATTCTTTGCGATCGTTGGTTAGAATCGGTGTTCGTCCGCCTAGGCTTGCTCTTGTGAGTTTTTGATTTTTCTTAATAGTAGTTGAATTGCTAGATCCACTCCAGTTACTCGTTAACTACATTGTTACAACTAGATAGTGATTTGAGTACTAGTGTTCACTGTGAGACTGAAAATGTTGAGTGTTATAGTAGATGTTACTATCTTTAGCACTTGGTTTTGGAGGATTTGATTGTGGTAACACAACATTATTCATTAGGTTAAGAAGAGGAGTAGCCAAGTAGTGCATATCCTTTTTTGGAAGAGCTCTTAGCCAAAGATTCTATTAGAAATTGGGATTTTCTCTTAACTAGATTTGATGTGGACTATGTTTTATGTTCTTTTCTTATCATAGCTTAAGTAGAAAAATAACAGCAAGACTGAACAAATTAGTTGGAGTATGTGTTATCAAGTTCCAAACTTTTGTGCTTAGCCTGAGCCAATGAAGAGGAAACAGTAGTTAGTTATAGTGGACAAATGCTATGTGTTTCAGTTAGATGCCGTATGTTAGATTTTACCGGTATTGAATTGAAGCTAATTACTTTGTAAATGTGTCAAGGAGTGTGCTTGAACATCGTGATTGAACTTGCCAGTAAGGTGTTCATTGTACTTTGCAATCATCTTAATAATATTTCAGTCTCGTTGATGTGATATCTCATGTAATGCTTTTCATTCGTTGGGTCTCCATGCTCTTTCCTATTCACTCATCTGTTTTATGCATTATGAATGACAGATATTAGGGAATATGAAGAAAGATCCTCGAACACTAATGTTGGTCACAGTGATGAAGAATCTTCAAAAACTGGGTTATGTGATTAAGGTGAAACTTTATGGCATTTAATGGTTGCAGTCAAGATTTTTTTGGTTTCCTAATTAATGTAAAATCAGTGTGGATGCTTTAATTTGTGATACAACCGTAAATATGCCGTGAAGTGGGGGATACAAGCGTACATGTGTCTTGTTTCCTGTATCTTTTAGAAAATCTTGTGATTTCATAAATTGACAGGTGTTTGCCGTAGAGAATGGTGAAGCACATTCGTTGTGGGAACAGTTAGCTGGCAACGTCAAAATTTTGGGTTCAGACCAGCTGGGGCACACTGACTGGACAATGTACGTGTCCTACCACTTCTTTGAAAATTTTCTTGTTGTTATCCTGGCCATATTCAAATCAGATCTCTGGCAGATGATTTTTCTTGTTGAATATTTTTTGTTTTCCCACTCCACCTGGTTAAAGTTACAGTGATTCATCTTCTGCAGTTTTGAAGGTGTTATTGCTGATTCGCTTGAAGCAAAAGAAGCCATTTCAAGGTGAATAAATTGAGTTTTTTTAGTTGCCTGCTATCAAAGATAGCTTTCGTATTGCATACGTATATTGAATGTTGTTGCTAAAGACTTGCAAAGTAACAAGCTGTTGGGCTTCTCAGAATAATGACATTTACTTCTGTAATTGAGAACTATTTGATGATAAAATTCCATATTTATGCAGCCTTATGCAAGAGCCATTTCGTTCAGTACCACTTATATGGATAGTTCATGAAGATAGTCTTGCAAATCGGTTGCCTGTTTACCAAAGTATGGGCCAGAAGTCTCTAATCTCCCAATGGAGAAGTGCTTTCACGAGAGCAAATGTGGTTGTCTTTCCACATTTTACTCTGCCGGTAAGTTCCTGTCTTTAATAAGCTTATGTTCACACTTCAAGTGTGTGATTTGTATGTTTCCTAAGACAATATGTTGCTTGTTCAGATGTTGCATAGTGTTCTTGATGATGGGAACTTCGTTGTGATTCCAGAATCAGTAGCCGATGTTTGGGCTGCAGAAAGCTACCGTGAAACACACACAAAGCAAAATGTGAGGGAGGTTAACGGATTTGGCGAGGATGACTTGATTATCATGGTGCTTGGGAGCTCCTTCTTTTACGATGAGTTTTCTTGGGATAATGCTGTGGCAATGCACATGTTGGGACCACTATTGACGCGATATGGGAGGAGAAAAGATACCGGTGGTTCCTTTAAGTTTCTTTTTCTATATGGTAATTCTACTGAAGGACAGGGTGATGCTGTACAGGTAAGAACTTTTTTGGTAAGCTTTAATCATATTTTCCAACATCTCAGAGGATTAGGAACCATAGTTTATGTAATTGATGCTATCCATGGAGGCTTATTGGTCTTGAGCTAAAACTCTAAGTGCTATCAATAGCATATTATACTTCGTCAGTGAGATGTATATCCTCTGACAATTTGATCATTAGTGCTAGTTGAGATTGCCTACTGATTACATAAATGTGTGTTAATACCTGAATGCAGGAGGTTGCATCGAGGCTCGGGTTGACCCAAGGCACTGTTCGGCATTTTGGTTTGAATGAGGATGTAAATAGAGTTCTACTGATGGCTGATATACTTGTTTATGCTTCTTCTCAAGAGGAACAAAGTTTCCCTCCATTGATTGTGCGAGCTATGAGCTTTGGTATCCCTATAATAACACCCAACTTTCCCGTCATTGAAAAATATGTGAGTAAACTGAAGTTCATCATTTCCTGATTAACAGACAATATTTAGTAAGTATTAATTCTTTCCTTATATATGGAACTTTAACTGCAGTTGGCTGATGGAGTCCATGGAATAATTTTTCAAAGAAACGATCCTGATGCATTGTTGAAGGCTTTTTCACCGTTGATATCAGATGGAAAGCTCTCTGAATTTGCTCAAACAATTGCTTCTTCAGCAAGACTTTTAACTAAGAACTTGATGGCAACAGAATGCGTAACTGATTATGCTAGGCTTTTGGAGAACATACTCCATTTTCCATCTGATACTTTCTTGCCAGGTTCTATTACTCAACTTCAAGTGGCAGCGTGGGATTGGAGTCTGTTCAGGAGCGAAATAGTAGGCCAGCTTCCAAAAAGTTTCTCACAGGACTCCATTTATGCTTCTGGAGTTGTTTCCCAAATAGAAGAGAAGTACATGGATGTTGTTGAGTCAACAAACTCTGTTAACAACAATACCCTATTTGTTTCCGATGAGCTTCCTTCCAAATTAGACTGGGATGTTCTAGAAGAGATCGACCGAACTGAAGAGTATGAGAAATTAGAATCCGAGGAGGTATCAGATTTAGCTACCCAGACATGTTTCTAGGTCCTCCCTAGTCATTATATCTGTACCTTGTCTAGTTGCATTGCTCTATTGTATTGAATTATCTCTTCTTGGTCTATAATATGTAGCTAGAGGACAGAATGGAAAGAGATGTTGAAGATTGGGAGGAGATATACCGAGCCGCCCGCAAATCTGAGAAGCTTAAATTTGAAGTGAACGAACGAGATGAAGGAGAGCTAGAACGAACTGGTCAGCCTTTAAGCATTTACGAGATTTACAATGGAGCTGGAGCTTGGCCATTTCTACACCATGGCTCTCTGTACCGTGGTTTGAGTCTGGTAAGCTTCTCTATTGATTTACAATGGAGCTGGGGCTTGGCCATTTCTCTGATTCTTTTTTGGGATCATATCTTAACTTTATTAGTCCAGTAAAGATCGAAGGCTAAGCTCAGACGATGTAGATGCAGCAGATCGATTACCTCTACTGAATGATACGTATTATAGAGACATACTTTGTGAAATAGGAGGAATGTTTTCAATTGCAACTAGAGTGGATAGCATTCACATGAGACCTTGGATTGGATTTCAATCATGGCGTGCTGCTGGTAGGAAGGTAGTTTTTTTTGCAAGTAGTGTTGTTTGATTATTCATTTACATAGTTACAATTTAATAAGTATCACTTTAACACTTGCTTGATAACACTTTTGTTGTGCCTACAGGTCTCATTATCATCTAAAGCTGAAAAGTCCCTTGAAGACATTATACAACATGAAACCAAAGGAGAGATTGTTTACTTCTGGTCAAAATTAGACATTGATGGTGGAAGTAAAAATCCGCTTACGTTCTGGTCTATCTGCGATATACTTAACCAAGGAAACTGCAGGTAACTCCTCCGTTTTAAACTGTTACAGAATTTATACTGATAACTAGAATTGGGCATTCGGGTTTTCGGGTTGGGTTCGTATTTTCTTGGGTATAGGAGTTTACTACCCATATAGGACTTGGAAATTTTCAGGTTGGGTTTCGGATCTGGTCATGTCGTGTTCGGGTCAGGTACCCATATATACTTGAAATTGGTTAAAATACTTGAAATCTATATAGGACTCATGTATATGAAATTGTTAAAATACTTGAAATCTATTAAAAAATACCCGAAATTAATATAAATACCTAAAATTAGTTAAAATATTAAATATTGTTTTTGGCTTTATGTCATCATAAACCATTATTTGTTCCAAATAACAACACAAGATGAGTTCCAAAAGAAACAAAATTGCTACTAGATTTTAGGCTATAAAACCAAAAAAGTTAAATAGACAAAATTTTCTCTTACAGAAACCTCAAAATTTGTATACTAGTTAAAGTTGAAAAGTGTATTTTTTTGTTTAATGCATCAATTCGGTTTTTCGGGTACCCGATTAGGTATCGGGTCAGGTACCCGAAAAACATTAGCCTAAGACCCATTTAGGTAATTGAGATTTTTGGGTCGGGTTCGGGTTTTCCGGGTCGGGTTCGAGTCGGGTTTCGGGAAATATGCCCAGGCGTACTGATAATGGCGATTTCACATCAGTTTCTCGGGTTTTTATTTCGATGCAGAACTACTTTCAAAGATGCGTTTCGACATATGTATGGATTACCAAAACACATTGAAGCACTTCCTCCAATGCCAGAAGATGGTCATGTTTGGTCTTCTCTTCATAATTGGGTGATGCCAACTCCATCTTTCCTCGAATTTATCATGTTCTCAAGGTACATACAATTCCCGCGAATTCGACAAAAACATTCTTCTTCTATCCCTAGACTCACCGATTCAATTACAGGATGTTTTCGGATTCTCTAGACGCTCTTCACAACAACTCCAACACTTGTTCATTAGCTTCATCACTACTCGAGGTAAAAAAACTTCGCGATTCCTATTTCAAATCTTCTAAATTTTCCGAATCTAATCTTCTTTTTTTCGAACAATAAGTAGAAGAAGCATTGCTACTGCCGAGTTCTAGAACTGTTAGTTAACGTCTGGGCATATCATAGCGGTCGTAAAATGGTTTACATAAACCCGAAAGATGGATCACTCGAAGAACAACATCCGATATCGAATCGAAAGGGATTAATGTGGGTTAAATATTTCAACTTCACATTACTTAAAACAATGGATGAAGATTTAGCAGAAGCAGCAGATGATAAAGACTATCCAAGAGAAAATTGGTTATGGCCATTAACAGGAGAAGTACATTGGAAAGGAGTTTATGAAAGAGAACGTGAAGAAAGATATCGATTGAAAATGGATAAGAAACGTAAAACTAAAGAGAAACTTTATGATAGAATCAAAAATGGTTATAAGCAGAAATCACTTGGAGGATGAGAACAGAGAACAGAGAGAGATTTGATTTCAGACTCATTTTTTTGACAGTGGAGACGAAAGAGATAAAGATTCTCACATGAAGATTTGATTCTTGCCATTTTCTGGAGTTTAGATTTTAGTCTTTGTTTCACCATTGAAGTAGTTAAGGTTTCTTCTTTGCTTTAAGAGAAAAAAAAAACATAAACATTAGACACTGATTTAGGTTTTTTTGTTTTTTTTTCTTTTCTTTTATGGGGTCTTTTTTTGTATATACGGTACAATTTATTGGTTTAAGAATAAGGCAATTTTGCTGTTGATGCTGCATTATTTCATTCTTTTTGTTCAAAGTATATGAATTTACAATAATAATTGGGTAAACGATGTATTTTCCCACGAAAAGTATCATATACCAATAGTTTCCCCCGAACTATGATCTAATGCTACGTGTACCTGTGGAAAAACTTTAATACCTATTTCTCCATATTATAAATCTTAAATCGTTGTTTACCCATCTTTTAATAGTTGAATTCTTAGGTACCCAGAAAATCGAATTAGGTTGGTTTACTGTTGAATTTAATTTGTAACCCTTATTTTGTTATGTTTAATCGAAACAGTAAACCAGAATTAAACAAAAAACCTGATTACAGACCCGATTAAAAACCCGAATCCACTTAATAACTAAAACAAAAATCAAAAATCCCAAATCAAAAAAAAAAAAATCCCTAATTCGAAACCCTTTTGCGATTTAGGGTTCCTCAGCCGAAACTTGTTACAAAGCCAATGAAGAATTCTATGGACATTGTTGTGCGTGATGATGACGATACTCGGGATATAGAAGCACATGACAGAGACGATTTTCACATAGAGCAGATGGTTGATGAATTTGCAAGACAAAGAGATGAAGACTTCCGAAACGAGAAAGGGAATGGGTATCCGTCGAGTGATGAGGAAGATGAGGAGGTTGTCGGAGAGAGTGTACAAAAACATGAGACGCGGAGATGGAAATCTGTACTTGAAGCAGCGTTTCTTCAATGGGGTAGCATTCAAGGAGTCTGTGCTTGACTATGCACTGAAGACTGGTCGAAATCTGAGATAATACAGGTATGATAAGGATAAATTAAAGTTCATTTGTGTGGGTAATGATGGTCGGGTGGGTTTTAAGGGTTGTGAATGGCAAGTGTATGCTTCAACATTGCCTAAAGATCCGACATGGAGGATTAGAAAGTTTATTGATAAGCATAGTTGTATCCCGAATGGAGATTGTGAGATGTTCAAGGTTCCACAAATTGCTAGGTTGTTTGTAGACAAAATAAGAGATGAGCCTGACTATTTTATGCCTTTAAAGATAGAAGAAATCATTAAGGAGAGGTATAAAATCTCAGTCTCTAGGCCTCAATGTCAAGCTGCTAGGTCGAAGGCTTTGAAATGGATAGATACTGAGTATGATGGACAGTTTTCTAGATTAAGAGACTATGCTGCTGAGATATTGGATTCAAATAAGGATTCAGTTGTGGAGATAGATACTGTGAAAAATGATGAAGGCAAGGATGTTTTTAATAGGTTTTATGTATGCTTCGATGCCATTAGAAGGACATGGTTAGGGACATGTAGGAAAATAATTGGGGTAGATGGCTGTTTCTTGAAAGCAAAGATCAAAGGACAGTTGCTTGTAGCTTTAGGTAGAGATGCAAATAATGGGATTTATCCAATAGCATGGAGTGTGGTTCAAATAGAAAACAAAGAAAACTGGTTATGGTTTGTGAGGAGACTGAAGATGGACTTGCATTTGAATGATGGTGATGGCTACGTAATGATATCATATAGGCAAAAGGTAACAAGATTTGTCTTTACATTTTTTAAAGGTTTTATTGGTTATGAAATTTGGTTTAACAAGTGCATCTTCTTTGTTTAAGGGTCTGATATTGGCTGTAGAGAAGGAGTTACCACAGATAGAGCATAGAATGTGTGTTAGACACATCTATGCTAATTTGAAAAAGAATCATGGGGGAAAGAAAGAGATGAAGCCTATGATATGAAATCTTGCATGGATCTACAATGAAGCTCAGTACAAAGAGAGGCTTGACAGGATATTGCAGTATGATGTTGGTGTTTATAAGGACATCATGAAGTCTAACCCTAAGAATTGGACATTGACATTCTACAAGATTGGTCCAGAGGGTCCTTTTTGTGAGGATGTGGACAACAACTCCACTGAAAGCTTCAATAATACTATCAATAAGGCAAGAGATAAACCTTTTATTGCAATTCTTGAATGTGTAAGAAGATTAGCAATGGTTAGAATTGCTACAAGGTCTGCTATTGCTCAAGCTCACAATGGTAACTGTCTAGTATAAATCCTTCTGTTAATTTTGTATTTATTGACTTAACTGACAGAAACATTACTTATGTGACAGGAACATGCACACCATATGTGGAGAAGTTCCTAGAAAGTCTACATAAACAAGCTTCAGAGTGAAAGATTAGTAGAAGCACAAACTTGAAGTATGAGGTGAGGCTGGGAGCTGATTATCACAAAGTCTGCTTCGAGAAGAATACATGTACCTGTAGAAAGTTTGATATATGTGGCATCTCCTGTGAACATGCGTATGGAGTCATCATATCCAAGAAGCTCCAACCTGAGAAGTATGTCTGCTCCTATTTCCAGACAAAGATGTGGAGGAAAAACTACAATGAAGGTCTGATGCCACAGAAGGGTCCACGTCATTGGCCTACAACCAATCAACCTCCTATTTATGTGCCACCTGAACCAGCTCAATTGGAAGGAAGAAGGTGACTAAAGCTGACAAGAAGAGGAAGAAAAGAGTGAATGAGTCTCCTATCAAGCAGGCTCCAAAAGAGAAGAAGAGGATAATGCATTGTGGTGTTTGTGGAGCTGCTGATCATGACAGTAGAAGGCACAAGAAAACTTCTAAGGTAATTGTTCATGAATCTCAGGGACAATCTTCCCAAGGTGAGCCTTCTCAAGCTTTTGCAACTCAAGCATAAAAAGTTGTTTAAGGGACAAGTTTAGTGTCATTGTGGTGTTAGTTTTTGGAGTATGTGAAGTTTGTTTTTGGGACGGGTTCAATATGGGACAAGTTATGGAGTATGGAACAATGTGGTTTGTGGAGTTTGTATTTGGGACAGGTCTGTGGAGTTTGTTTTTGGGACAGGTGTGTGTACCTTGTTTTAGTTTAAGAAAACCTTGTATTGATGCTAATTATGCTAATGGTTATTTTTTAATGCTTATGATGTTGTTTCTTTTCTTTATGTTATGTTTCTTGGTTTCACTTGATGATAAAGAACCCAAATAATCAACTACCAAAACAACATTCATTGAATTCAAAATCTAACAACAAGCATAAAAACTACAAACCACAAATCATATGTTCCATCCAACCAACACAAGTACCAAAACATACTACAATGTCATACTACAAATCAAACATCAGCTTCTTCATCCAAGAAATTGAATGAATCCAACAATCAAAACGCAATCAACAACAAGAGCAAGCATTATCTTTTTCATCTCTGATTTTTTCTCAGCAAATACATCATCTACCTTCTCAATTATCTCTTTTTCAATCTTCATATGAAGCCTCTCAAACACCATCTTCTCTATCTCATTATTCTCGGTTTTGTAATCTTCAAGATGTTCTTCAAGTCTAGCAATTCTTGCATCCACTGATTCAATCTCATTCAAATATGCATCATCAACCCACTTAAAGGTGTGGTTATCATTCCTAAGCTACATAATTAACAAAATTAACTTAAAAGTGCCTAATGAATTACCATGAGACAATTCCCAAAACCAAATGGCTCAACAATTTGATTACCTTATTCGCAGCGGAAAAACTACACCTATAGCACCTACGGTACAGATTCGATTCAGATTTTGAAATGAGCTCAACAATTTCTTGCCCACATACACATTTCTTAGGCACTCCAAAAATTCCTCCTCTTGAACGACTACTCTGTGATGCAATCGAATTTACAGAGACATTACTCTTCTTCCCAGTCACAAATTTTGTTATGTAGGGTTGTAGAAACTAAGAAAATCGAAATTTTGAGGATTTAGGGTTATAACACACAATTTTTGGGGATTTAGGGTTCTATATCTGGGTCTCGGGTTATCGGGTTATACGCGGGTTATCGGGTCGAATTTGATTTCGGGTTACAACAGTTTCTCGGCTTGGTTTAACTCATCTCGGGTTCGATTTCTGGTTTTTGTTTTACTTTATTGAAAACGATAATTATGAGGAAATAGGTATTAAACTTTTTCCACAGGTACACGTAGCATTGGGTCATAGTTCGGGGGGAACTATCAGTATATGATATTTCTCGTGGGGAAATACATCATTACGCATCGCTTGGACATAGATGGGCTTCAATCATTGTTTAAGCCTTGTCCATTTGCTCTCTCGCCTGCCCAGCTATTCGATTCTCTCTCTTTCTCAAACGTCGCTGGATATAAGGTTTGTACTCTTTTTCCTATCACTAGTTTTATCTCACAGAATTTTCTAGTGTTAGGTTTTAACGAGGCAACCTTATATCCCTCCCACAGCGCGTTTCTTCTCTCCAACTTTCACAACTTTCATATGTATATTGATTACAACATTTTGTAGATAAATTTTGGTTATTTATATCATTTTAACATTTCATCAAAAAAAGAAATACATCGTTTATCCATAATAATTTGCCAAACAAAGTATGTTATTGTTTGTTGTTTATTTATTTTTTTAAATTTTTTTGGATCGATAAAGACTATCTATAGCAAATCATATGATAATAAAGAATTTCATAATTAGATGGAATTGAAATTCGATAAAATAAATATAATTAAAATTTTAATTACTTGATTAATGCCACTCTCTTTATTGCTTAAACATGTCAATATTTTCTTATTGGTTCACTCAAACAAAATAATATATCATTTTTGTTAATAATAATCAGTTTTGATTTTTTTGTAATTTTTTTTATTAGAAGCTTATATAGTACATATATAGCCCAAAGCAGAAATTTAGCCCAAACTCCAACTCAACACAATATCAAATCTATCTACCTATTTCCTCGGATTGGGCTCTAAGGCTCACGAAGAGACCCGAGCCTGTAGAGGGAAATTCTAGAACCCAAGAAGTCTCATAGAATACCTACAAGAAATCGTTGGCGCCGTAACACTGCGGAACCACCGATGGCCCGACTCCGACTCCAAAAAAGTGATGGTATAGGATCCTGGTGAGCTTGAGATCTCCACATCTTTGAACAATTGCCTCCGCGAAGCCTGCCTGCTTGAAAGTTTGACTATAACCAACGTTGTTGCGCTTCTGCTTCTCCGTCTTCTTATTGTCTTTTGTTAGGAAAGGGAGGAAGAACTGATGGGAGCGAGGATGGGAGAGAACCTGGGGTCCAAGGGTCGCGGTGCGCGGCGGTGAGGCTTAAAGCGGCGATGACGACGAGACTCTCCGAAACGACCTTAGATCTAGAAGACTAGAATTCTCGAGAGAGACTGGAGAGAGAAGTAACTGGAAGAGAGAAAGTTAAATTTTAATAATAATAATAATAATTATTATTATTATTTTATAAAGATTTATATTTTATTAATTTCAAAGGTAATCCAATACAAACATCACTACATTCAACAAAATAACAACAATATCCAAACAAAACATAACCAAGTCCAGAAAAAAAAACTCATGGCCCAAACACTGGTCCATCAAGATTTAAGCCCATGACTAAAACCCTAGGAACAAGGAATAAAATCTTCCATTGACCACCGCCGCCGCGTGGCTGCAGAATCCACTGGAAAATTCTGATGATCCGACGACATGATCTAAAGAAGAGGAGACGTTGCCAGAGGTCCCAGCCACCCACCAGAACCGATTGAGAAGCAATGGAGGAGGAAAAAGTGTGATTTAAAGCCTCACCAAATTTCAAAAACGGAGTTAAGTTTTTGCCACACAAGGGGCGAAGCAGCCACCTTTCATGACAAGAAGGATCTGGGTCACAGAGGTCGCAAACTCTACACCACCACCGTGAGACCCAAAGCTCCTTGTTCTTAGAGTAATCACTCCTACGTGGCTCGAGATCTCCGTTCACTAATCATGATGTCTGTCGTGGTATGCCGCCGTGAGCACGCCTGGCCATGAGTGCCACCGTGTACCAGCTTCAAGGCTCTTTGAAGGTTCCGGTGAGCTTGGCGGCGAAAGTTCAGGTGCTGCCTTTAAATCGGTGATGATAGAGGTTATTTTGGAGAAGTCGTCGGTGTTGGGATTCATTGACGACCCTGGGGGTCGTTGTGCACGTGAAGCGGTTTAAACCGCCGGAGTTGAAGTCTCGTCACCTCACTTCTCGCCACAGGTCTCGTCGGAATGGAGAGAGAGAGTCGAGAGAGAAGAAAGAGAAGGAGAGTTGAAATTATTAATTCTAGGATAAATTTTAATAATTATTTTTTATGAAAGTATATTTCCGAAAAGTTAAAGCCTCGTACAAATATTGAAAATGACAAGACCAAAACCAACAATGCCAACAAACGTTCTGTGTCTGATTTTCATATAGAATCTAATTAAACCATCAACAAACAAAAATGAAGAAAACCATTACTAAAGCAACTCAATACCTAATTTTTCTAATATCTCAAATACTTCAATAAAACAACAAATCCTTTTTTGATATATACAAAAGAAAAAAAATCAATGTTAATAAAAATTTCTATAAAAGTACAAGAAAGCTAAACCGTGCAAAGCTTCGCTTTCTTCATGTCAACATCAAAACTTAACAAAAATAGTTAAATATTTATAAAAATGTGAACTTGATCAATAGAAATAGTAAAGTAACGACTTCACAAAAATAAATGTATGGAGAAAAATGGAAAGAATCAAGAAAAGTTGATGGGATTTTAGTAAATGGTCCCAATAACTTTATAATTTTCAACCAAAATTACTTTTACCATTTAAGCTATATGTCCTATGTGTTTATATAAAGGTTTTAGTCTACTTCTCCGATTGTCCAAACACAAACTGAAATAAAATTAGGAATATATATATATATATATATATACTAGATTAGGTCCCGCGTGATACGCGGGTAAATGTAAAATA
>OVBE01011064.1:0-14464 GCA_900406425.1 Iberis pinnata
GATAACCGAATTAAACCAAAATTCACAAACTAATAACCCTAAATCCCTAGTGTCATACTTAATTTTATGTTGCAGGTTTACATTTTTTTTCGTTTTACATGGGTTTTCATATTTTTCGGGTTTTTTCGGATTTTTTGGGGGTTTTTCGGATTTTTCGGTTTTTTTATACAAAATGGATTATATAAAAAATCTTAAAACTGAACCGAAACCGAATTTTTAAAAACCGAACCGATCCATTTTGACTAAAAATCCGAACGGTTTTTATATTTCCCAATTTCGGTTAATCGAAAACCGAAAAACCGATCCGAAACCGATCCAAAATCCGAATGCTCAGCCCTAATAATTTTATGACAAAAAATAAATAAATTAAATACCGCAATCAAATGCAATAACATGCTTCATCTTTAGCTCTTCCTCCTACATAGAAAAGAAAAAGATAATGAGTGAAAACATAAACTAATTCCAAGTATACATAAAATATGTAACCATTTCAAAATATTTAAAAATAAAAGAAACACAATGTATAAAGTATGTTGTTTGTTAAATCAAATCAGAAACATCAAAAGCATGCTAATTGACCTTGAGGAGGAAACGATTAACGGAATAATAGATAGCTGCAGTGGCGAGAGAGAGATTCTTGATCAATGTTCATGGCGATCGTGAATGGCTGCTAGATCTGCCATTTTTCTCTCTGATTATTTCAATCATCGCTGGTAATAGAAGAGTTATTGGCTATGATTGTGGCAGATGTGAATAGAAGAGATAAGAGTGCCATTTTTCTCTCTGATTTTTTCAATGGCCGCTGGTAATAGAAGAATTTTTGGGTATGATTGTGGCAGCTGTGAATATAAGAGATAAGATGTACGTAGATAGTATATTAAACCCTAGATATAACCATAAATGTTGAAAACGGAAAAGAGAGAAGAAAAGATAGATATAGTGATGAGCAAACAAGATACCTCACAATTAATGAAGATCAACGATTGGAAATGAGAAAGATGAATTACAAGTTTCAAAAAAGGGAAACCAATCGTCAATTTTACAGAAGATGAATATCATCGATTTAAGCTTGATGAATAACACCGATTTAAGCTTGATGAAAATATCTAATTGATTTTTAATATGTTGATCTGTCAAAAGAAGGGAAGCTTACGTGTGAGCCTCTTGTGAGGCATAAAACTTGTTTTTATATAATAAATCAAGTTGGGTTTTTTTAGTTGGAGAAAACCTAATTTGGGCCTTATAAAATTATAATATTGGTATTGGGCTTAATGTTTAGTATGGTGAACATATAAGGTATTCTTAAACCTAAAACAAAAAATAGTCATAAAAAGAGGCAGAGAGAGGTGATTTTTGATCTAAGAAAGAAGAGAAAACAGTTTTGTCAGGTTTTGTTTTGGAGAATATTTGGACACTCAAACGTGGTCCAATCTTGCTTAAAATTTGAGGGAAGCTTCGTGACTCATTAATATTCAACGGTGAATATTATATTTTAACGGTTGGTTTGTGAGATAATAGAGTTTTAGCGTGGTTGTTTGTTGCAGTGGCGAGTTCAAATTTCTGCAGGAGTTTTCTTGAGTTTTTGGAAATCTGACGGTGAGTTCTTCTCCGTTTGAGCTGAAATTTTACAGAGGTGTTCCTGACTTGTTTATATAGGCTCTTGTAGTGTTTTCTTGTTGGTGTTGTCTTGTGTTGGAGATTTCTCTTTTAAGTATTAGTCTCTGGATTTGTTCGCTTATGGACAAGGGGACCTGGTCTATTTTGCACTGGGACGGATACAAGGACAAATACCAGAGTGGGGACGGGAAACGACTATACTTAAAATTTATGGATACGTGAACGGCATGGGTACATATATATATATATATATATATATAATAAATCCAAAGCATAATTCTTATATAAAAAAACACCATGGTAACATCTTAAATAAATAAAACATCACTATAATATCTTAAGTAAAATAAAAGATAAACTAAGCATCGATCAATCCATTCTCCAAATTTGTTTCATCAAGTAAAAGACTTGCAAACTCCGAGTATCCCACATATTCCATAGAATCAAAATCATCTCCACCAACATCCCACATCCTTGTCTCTTTTTTCTCTCGTATTGCTTGGAGTTCCTTGATAAGAAACGTAAGTTGTTGTGGATAATAACTAGATCTTGAGCACGTGTTGGATTCAACTTATTCCTTCTAAGTGAATGAATGAATGAGTAAGTACTCGAGTTACGCTCAACACATGAAGATGAACTAGGTTGTCCAAGCAACCTAAAACCCAAAGTCTGTAGGAAATGAGTTTGAGCACAATAGTTAGCTCACCATTTATTGGATTACATAGTAAACATCACTGAAATCCATGTTATTTCCTCAAAAGATCTAGTTCTCATGGAGAATAAAGCATATTCATCCATAACCTTACGATGATCATCAATACTCATAAACAATCTTCGAAAACACTTCATTCTCTCACTGGAGACTTATGGATCTCTATGTGGATCAAGCCTTGTAGAATCTTCACTTGGCCATTCATCACCATAAAATTTACAATGGAAAAAGATATCTTATATGAGGCAATGAAACAAAAAGAAGAAAAAACTATATAGTTTAAAATCATATACCTTGGATTTAAAGAGTGAGCTAAACAATGCATAGGAGTGTTGTTTTTTGCCCAATGATCCACTAAAATCTCATAAACAACAATGGAGAAATGACTAACTTCAACCACTGGACCTTTCTCTTTCTTGTAAATCTCATACTTCACATTCTCAATCATAGAATCTCACATCTCATACACCAAATGAAGACATGGTTTATCAGTGTCACAAAACCTTATCATATCATATATTGGTCTTGTGAAATCAATAATTATGACACTTGCTCCCACCAATCATCACTAAGAATCTTGCCCTTCACAATTTTTTTTCCCTGCATCATCTTCTCTATAAGCAGACCACTCCTCACTTATGACCATAGCTTGAAGTCCTCTTTTGATAAGCTTCAATCTCTTAAGCATCACAATGATAGAAGCAAAACGTATATCGGCAACTGCTAGCAATTTGAGAGGAGAGAACTTGCTAAATATGGCTAGTCTCATGTTGTGGTTCATGATGAAATATTTTATTGCAAGTGCATCTCCATGAAAACCAGTTATCCAGTTGCATTCTTCATATGTTGCTTCATTCTTCTTCACCTTTATTGCTGCCCAAATGTTATTCAAAGCAAGGTTGAGGGTGGGAACCACACATGGTGTCCAATAAATACGAGGAAATGTATTTTCAATAATCTCCCCAACAACCAGTGCCAACTCAAAAATATTATAGACCCCTAGGCAAAAGAAAAAATTTGGGCCCCTGTAATTTATTTTTTTCTAAAAAACTAGTAAATAAATTAATCAAATTTAAAGTATTTTATTTTTATTGTAATTTTTATAACTATAATTAAATTCAAATAAAAAATTATTACAGTTTCTTTAAAATCACTATTTTAAAATAAATTAAATTAAAAAAATAGACTCTTAAATTATCGGTTTCGGGGAGGGACCCGGGGCGGTCGCCCCCAGTGTCCCTCCCACTAAGCCGGCACTGCCAACAACCTTACAATTTGCTGCATTATTAGTGATGATTTGCACAACGTTTTGATGACCCACTTCATTGATAACCTCTTTCATCAAAACAGAGATGAAGAATCTCTCTTTCACTTCTCCAAAACAATTCGCAGCCTTGGGAAGTATAGGACCACTTCCAGAAGTAGCAATGAAATTAATCAAAGGTTTTTTAGTAGGATTGTTCCAACCATCTGACACAATCGTCACCCCTATTTCTTTCCATGTTGACTTAAATGGAACCAATAATCTTTCAACTATGTCTCTCTCATTATGAAGCAACATAGTTCTTAGCTTATTGTAACCATGAGGCACATAACCATCAATCTTATTTTCAGTAGCAAACTGGTAAGATATGATAATGTGGGTTTCTTGCAAGGTTAAACGGCAAACCTCCACTGAAAAACATTCTTGCAATTTCTTGATCCAGTTGATCCCTGGCTTCAATACCAAAAGCTTTAACAATTGTGGAATCATCAGACTTTCTTTTCTTTGAAACATGATTCGTTTCATTATTTTCACAAGGAAAAAGAGTCGCTCGAGAACCATTTTCATTTTTCTTCTTCTCAAACTCATCTTACAGCTTATGTATCTCAGGTCTTTGACTCCTTGTTGCTTTCTTACATACAATAATACCTTGTTTTTTTAATTCCAAGCATATGAGCTTTAATTTTGGAATATGAGCCTTGTTGATTTTCATTGCAAATATTGCACTTAAATTTCCAAGTGCCCCCTTTTACTCTTGATTTCTCTAATTTAGTCACGTAGATCCATAATGGAGTTTCTTCTTAACCATTTTCAACATTATCACTTTCTCCTTGAGAAGTCATAATTAATATGATTAACCTGGAAAAAAAAGCTGTGAGAAGTTTGTATATGGACAAAACAAAAACAATACACACGTAAATAGTTTAAGAAGTATATAATTGATAAGAAACATGGAAAAAACCAAATACAAAGTTTATTTTCTTCTCTAATATACTCTTTTTATGGTACAAACTAGGGATGAAAATATAAACCGAACCGAACCGACATTTTCCGTACCAGACCGAACCGAACTATATTTTATAAACCGATCGGCACAAAAAAGTCAAGTTTGGGAACCTAACCGAACCAAACCAAACCGATAACCGATCAGTTTATTTTTATTTTCTTGAAAAAACCAAAAATAACCGAAAAACCAGAAAAACCAAACCGAAATAACCAAAAATAACCGAAAAAACTAAAAAACCCAAAAAAAAACAAAAAAACCCGAAAAAATAACCAAAACTTAATCGAAAATTAACCAAATAAACTGAACTTCAAAAAAAAAACCGAACCAAACTAAACCGAACCGAAATTTTATTCGGTTTAGTTCGAAATACAAATCCAAAAACCGAAATAATCGAAAACCAAAATTTCCGAACCGCTCTGACCCAAACCGACCCGATTCCCATCCCTAGTACAAACCAAAAAATAATACTTACATGAAACAAACCAAATTGTATATAATATTAATATTGTATAAGATCTCTTCTTTGACGTGAGAATTGAAAAACCAAAACCAGAGTTTTATGATAATACTTACTGTCTTTTCTTTAGATGTGTATGAGAAACTGTGAATTGATAATTGAGAAAGAATACGAAGAGATGAATTTATTTAAGATTAACAAAAGGTGGACTAAAACTTTGTAACCCTAAAAAAGTACGTGTTTTTTAGTTGTTATCCAAAACTAAAAAAATATAAAAAAGTAATTAATCAAATCTTTACAAAATTATGCCGATTATACTTCAAAAACGTTTAGGAAGCGTTTCCCAAACTTAACCATGCTGTCTACAAAATCCTTTGTCGTCCCCTCCTTCTCTCAAAAATTTCAAACACGTCCCTATGTCGTTCCCGTCCTGGAAACGCAGTTGATACTAGAGACGTTATATATATATCGTCCTGGTGTATTATAGGACGTGATTATAACTCATATTCATTTACATAGTAGATTTTTGAGTGGATTAAGGTCCCGTGATTTTTTACTTCTCACATCGAAAAATTTTTTTATGTAAAATAATTGATTTAAATTATTGTTGTCGTCTTTGATATTTTATTCTTTACAAATTCACACAAGTACGTAAGTGAAACTTTATTTCAATGCGTTATAATGCGTTGTTTTCTCAATATATAAATCCATTAAAAATTGTGATCAATAACATTTGTAAGTATTAAAAAACATTGTTTTTGTTTACTTAAAAAGTTACTTAAAAAGAGAGAAATAAATATTATACCGTGTAAAAAGAATAATACAATTATGATTAATAAAGAATAACAAAACATGAATTATATAACAAATATTTCGAATCTCTTACCTAGAATATGGAAAATGCATAATTATTTGCATGTATTCTGCAGTCATGTGGTGGTGTCTCACTCTCCCTATATCCAACAAAGTAAAATGATAAGGTTGAATTATGTTCTCTCTCGTGCAAACTTTTTTAGTCTTATAGTTAAAGTAACGAATTATACCCTTTCTATACTTTTAATATTTCTAGTATCGGTTCGACGTTTTTGGATGTTCTACATAAATTCGAACAATATATCCGTTATATATATGTCACAAAAAATTAATAAATTAATTTGACAGTACGTCATGGTTCAAAGATTATAGTGACAAAAACAAAACAAAATATTTAGCTAAAATATATTAAAATAGATTTATAATTTCAGATGTTCTAATAAATATTATTTTTACAAAAAAATCTATTCTTATGATATAATTTTAAAAATTTCAACAAAATCTCTTTTATTGTAAGAAAAATGCATTCTTAATTCATGAAAAATGCTCTTTTATTTCAAAAAAGTACCATTTTATTTCAACGAAAATGTACTCAGATATTGATACCTAATCGGTAACTTCGCTTGCTTATATTCTAGACATGCTCTGAGCATTTCTCACAACCTCGAGAATATCATCATTAAATAGTGGAGACATGAATGTTAGAAGAATTTGATATAGTCTTGAGCTTTTCTCCTTACTTGGAGTCAGAGAAGATGCAGCAGGAGAGAGATAACAAACAAAACTGTTGTAAGGCCATTACTCAAACCGTTACAGCTTTCCTCAAGTGTCTGAATCTCAAACATTCCTCTTCTTCTTCAGACATTGTGAAAGCTAAAGCAAGAAATGTAACTGTTTACTTTACTTCTCCTTTCTTTTCTTATACTTAGCTCTACTGGTCTTTTTTGTGTCACAGGAGGAAGAAGAATCTTCATCTATCAAAACTTCAACGAGGAGTCTCAAGATGATGCGTAAACGGATAAGGAAACAAGCGGTTAGCTCCGGTAAACGAGGTGGAGTTAATACCTACGACATGTAGTTGAAACTTGAGACTGATAATTTTGTCTTGATGTAATAGAATAGGATAATCTTGTTTAGTATTTGTGCCTCAAGAACACTAGTTTCATATCAATCCAACTGGATTATTACTCGTAAGCTAGACTTGGATGATTAGTCCTCTATTTAAGACTCAAAATATAGGGTTGAATATTTAAACCGAATCGAACCGAATTTAGTTTGGTTAATTCGGTTTAGGTTGGTAATTTTTTTTATATATTTTAGTTTGGTTTTCAGTTCATTAGTTCGAAAACATATATTAACTGAACCGAACCGAACTAACTAAAATTAAACGAAATTAACCAGAAAATTTCAAATAAACCGAAACAAAAAATTAACCAAAATTAAGAGTTTCGAACCGAATAAACCAAACTATAAAAATGAGAAACTGAACTGAATAAACTGAATCAAATCGAACCAAATTTAGTTTGGTTAATTCAATTATTTCAGTTTAGTTTGGTAATTTTATTTATTTATTTTAGTTCGGTTCAAAAACATTTATTTTTACACTATATTAATTGAACCGAACCGAATTAACTAAAATTAAACGAAATTAACTAAAATATCTGAAAAATAAATCGAAAAACTAAAAATTAACCAAAATTAAGAATATGAAACCGAATAAACCAAACTATACAAATGAGAAACAAAATCGAACAAATCAAATGTTGAACTGAATCGAACTTTTATTCGGTTCTATTAGACTAAAAAAAACTGAATAAACCAAACCGAAAAAGCCAAATGACCACTCTTGTAGCCCTATCAAGAACCACAGTTTCATAACAGCAAAATTTGCTGCAAGTTTTGTAAAACACCAAAATTGCATGAATAGTCCTTTATTATTATTAGTTTTTTAAACCCAAATAGCCCTTAATTTATGATTTTTTTTCGAGGCTTTAATTGTATCTTATCAAAAAGGCCTATTAAAGGCCCATCAAATAATAGAAATAGTTGCCGCGGGATTTTTTTCGCAAACAGCGCCTTTTTCATTTGGAGGAAAAAAAAAATTAAAACCCTATTTTGATTTTTTTTTTTTTGAGCGTTGAAACGACGCGACAACAATTAACGATGGAGAGGTCAAATAAAAAATAAATAAGAACCCCCAAAAATGTGTGTCTTCTGAAAAATTCGAAATTCCGGATCCACCGCCACTGATCCCTAACTTTCTCTCTCTCTCTATCTTTGTATTTTCTCTCGCTTCATCGCCGTCGCCGAACTAGTAGGGTTTCTCTAACCGCTTAATTTGTTACTTTGCAAATGAGGAAGGGAGCAAAGAGAAAGGGTGTTTCAAAAGCAGGTAACAAAGATGCTGTTACGGAGAGTCAAAACGATGAGGTAGTTGTTGAGACGACGCAGGAGGATGTGATGGTTGATTCTCTGGAGGAGGAGGTGAAGCCTCAGGAAGAAGTTACGGCGAATGGAGAAGAGACAAAGGGAGTTGAGGAGAATCTGGAGAACGATGAAGTTGTGGCGAATGGAGATGAGGTGAAACATGATTCTGCAACGGAGGAGAATCAGAACGATGAGGTTAAAGACGCTTCACATTCTGAGCAGAAGGAAGAGGATAAGGTGGAGGAAGATGATGAGAAGAAGCCTACTCGTCGTGGAGGTAAGCGAAAGAGAGGTACGAGTAAGGAACCTGTGAAGAAAGATGAGAAGAAGCCGGCTCCGAAAGCTAAAAAACCTAGAGCGACTAAACCAAAGGAAGAGCCTGAGTACTTTGAGGATAAACGTCCTCTGGTATGATTTTACTAACCTTAGTATGTGATATCATATAATCATATATACAGCTTTAGATTCATCACTTGGATTGGATTGAATTCAATTTAGGGCTTCTCTCATGACTTAAGTATAAGTTCTTTGTTGCAAGAAAGATGTGGTGGTGTTAAAATGGTATGGTGGGTTCTATGAGAACAATTGAATGCCATTATACTTCTATCTGCCATATATGGCGAGCTTGAATTGTGGGGTTTGAAAATTGATTAAAGGATTAGTCGTTGGTGTATCTCATTTAAGCATATCTTGAGCATTTAAGTAGTTTAAACCTCTATATAACAGGGTTTGTTTTCTTTTCTAAGTGATGAGTTTACATGTGCGATTGTTTTTTTCTTTGTGTTTTCAGGAGGATTTGTGGAAGGTTGCATTTCCAGTGGGAACTGAGGTATATTGTTTTGAGGAATTTGGCTTCAACATCTGAGTTATCGTCTCCATTAACCTATACGATATTTTGGTTGCTTATGATGTGAATTTGTGATGGCAGTGGGACCAACTAGATTCACTTTATGAATTCGACTGGGATTTCAAAAATCTTGAGGTAAGTTGTTTAGATTACTACGTTCTCTTCCGTTTTGTTGTTGTCGTCTATTGTTGAGCCTTTTAAATACTTTGTGTTTGAAAAGATTCTGATCACTGTGTTTCTTTATCTGTATGATAGGAAGCACTTGAGGAAGGAGGATTGCTCTTTGAGAAAAAAGTCTATGTTTTTGGTTGTACAGAACGTAAGCTGTTTCCATTCTACTCCTTTTGATGTTATTATATTGGTTGGTGAAGCACTGAAGCTACATGTACTGCTTTTGTATTTTGTTCAAAACATCCTTAGCACTTCTTCTTTCAAAATTGTTGAAAAGTCTATGAGGTTGTTTCAGTATGCTCTTTTTGTTTTTCTTTCACATTTGCTTCCAAGTCCTAATGTGTCTTCATTTCTCTACAGCTCAATTAGTCTCCTACAAAGGCGCCAACAAGATTGTCCTTGTCCCTGCAATTATAGCTGTAAGTTCTTGTTTTAATCTCTGTGATCGTTTGATTGCTATCCTTGATCTCTTAATCGAAGATCATTCTCTTGGTATAACTTATATTTTTCTGTATTTGCAGATAGAATCATCCTTTCCGCCTTCTGATAAGATAGGAATCACATCAGTTCAAAGAGAAGTTGAGGAAATCATTCCAATGAAGAAGATGAAAATGGACTGGCTTCCTTACATTCCGCTTGAGAAAAGGTACTACGAGTTCCACGTGCATCTGTTATACAAAGATTATATCCTCGGCTATGTTAACTTTCTAATGTTTATCCGTTAACTATTTTTTGCTTTGTTTTCTTTGCAGAGATAAACAAGTTGATAGGATGAAATTTCAAATTTTTACCTTGGGCTGTACATTGAGGAGGTAAGTTAAGTCGGGTTGTGTTGTTTTATCCTCTCATTTCTGCATAGAATTTGATGTATGGGTCTCCGTCATTGCAAATCTGTTGTCTTATACTGATTAGTATCGTCTGATGTACTAGTTCTTGTAGACTTAATTTACCTTTGTACATTATCTGCAGATCTGCTCTGAGACATATGAAGGAAGATCAAGTTAAGAAGTTTGAGTATTGTCTTCCTTGTAAGTTTCATTTTTTTACTACCAATACAACTTACAGTTTGCAGTGTGAAAAACCATTTAAAGCACATGGTCGTTTGTTATATGATATCGTTGTTACGTATTTGGTAGGCATCAACAAAATCTAATTTCTCTTTTTCTTTTTTCGTTTGCAGATTTCTATCAACCATTTGCAGAAGATGAACTTGAACAGAGTACGGAGGTCCAAATAATGTTCCCCTCTGAACCACCGGTAAGTTCTCTGAAATATGTTGGAAGTTACTGATCTGCATGTAAGGGTTTGATAGAGACTCATCGTTTTGAGTTTGCTTAAATTTGGGTTTGTGCAGGTTGTGTGTGAATTTGATTGGGAGTTTGATGAACTTGAGGTATGTGTTTGGCTTTTATGTAACAATAACACTTGAGTTACTTCATCATATGTGTCAAGAGAGTTGTTATCTCCGCTCTACTCCTTTTTGTGTTATGCTGAATCTTGAAATGGGTTTATGTGCATTTATCTTAGGAATTTGTCGATAAGCTGGTTGAAGAGGAAGCGCTATCTGCCGAACAAAAGGATGAATTCAAAGTAAGTTTGAGGAGTAACACAATAGTCAGTTCTTACACTTAAGTATTTGTCTAATTATTATTGTTCTTTTCTCAGGAATTCGTCAAAGAGCAAGTGCGAACAGCGAAGAAAGCTAACCGGGAGGTAAAATTGTAGCTCAACTGAGATAGTAAACATTCATTGAAAATGTTTGCTAAGTAAAAGTATAATTCTTGCAGGCAAAAGATGCTCGAAAGAAAGCAATAGAAGAAATGAGTGAAGAGACTAAACAAGCATTTCAAAGCATGAAGTTTTACAAATTCTACCCTCAGCCTTCACCAGATACACCAGACGTCTCTGGCGTCAAGGTAAAGAACAAGAGAAATAACAAAAAAACTAGTCTTCTCCAATCAGTTTAATCTGAAAAAAGGTCTTGTTTATAGTTTGTTCAGAGCTCAGAATATGTAAATCTGGTTTGGTTTTTGTTCGTTTTGCAGTCGCCATTCATCAACCGATACTATGGAAAAGCTCATCAAGTCCTTTGAAAGCAGAATCTTTATTTAGTCACAGGTGCTCTCAGAAACTCTTTGAGCTTTTTTAAAGTTAAAGAAAGTAGTCAAGTTTGAGAAACAATGTCTTCTTTAGTCCTGAGTTTTGTTGAATTCTCCTTAAGAAATACTTGGAGAGACACAGGAACCAAATTCTTTTGGTGATAAATTGGAGACATTATTTATAAATCAAAAGTTTTCTTTATATATTTGGAAGTGGAATTTACATAAATTTTATAGACAAGCAGAGTACTTTAATTGGATTTGCAACTAGTTGTCAAGTTTTTGACAGTAACAAAATTGATAGTATTCTTTTGGTGGATATAAGATAAGAGGTAGACAAAGTAGAATAACTTTTGACTTTTTTCATTTTATGGTTTAAAAGAAAATGGCATTCTAAAAGTAGCATTTACACTTTCCTCCATGACGTTAGATATATGGATTTCAAGTTTGGATGTATGAAACTACCAGTCAAACATCACTATTTTTAAAAAAATTGGATTGAAAAAAGAAGAAGAATTCTTTGTAATACTAAGATGTTTAATATTTAAAATACTAAATACTCATAAATGTTTTTAAAGTATCATTAAATTGGTTTTTTCTTTTTCTTTCAAAAGTACCTAGAATTAAAATTTTGGGTTTTGATTCATTAAACAAAATTTAAAATTTAGTTTTGAAGGGGATAAAGTTTGATTTTAAGAATTTAAGGTTTAAATATGAAAATTTGAAATTATTTTAAATTTATGAGATTTTTGAAACAAATTAAAAGTGAAATATAAATTGTCCCTTGTAAAAACTTATTTCGAGAATCAAACTCTAAAAAAAGAAGAATTGAAAAACAATTGTTTAATGCTATTTTTTGATATAGTATTATTAGGGGTGAGAATAAAACCGAACCGAATCGAAATTTTTTTGTAAATCGATTGGCACAAAAAAAATCGATTTTGGTTTTCGAACCGAATTGATAACCGAAAATAACCGAAAAAACAAAAAACCAAAAAAACCGAACAAAAATAAGTGAAAATAACCGAAAAACTCGAAAAACTAAAAAAAAAACCCGAAAAAATAAGCAAAAATTAACTGAACTGAATCGAAATTTTATTCGGTTCAATTCGGAACACAAATCCAAAAACCGAAATAACCGTAAACCAAAATTTCCGACTCGTTCCAAATTGAACTGACATGATTCTCAGCCCTAAGTATTATTATCTATTAGAAGATATAATAGAAAGGCCTACAATAAATATTCATATTAGTGCAATTTCAACCTGAACTGAAACCTCACATGACTTTCTTGAGCTCCGATTCTAAGATAAAGTAAAAGAAAGAGAATGCGAAATAAAAGAACACACAAGATTTTACGTGTTTGGGATGAATCCCTACGTCTCTCCGGAAGTGATGAAATCCTCTATATCAACTCAAAACCGAGCCAAGATTTCTGTTACAGATTCTTTCTACTCTCTCTTTCGATGATAAAGAAAAAGAAGATACTCTGCTTTACTCTTTTCTACCTATTTATAAGCTGACTTAAAACTAAACTGAAATCTAATCCTAAACCAACTTAATAACTCTCGTTCATATCTTTATCTTAGATCAAACCGATTACAATTGATAAGTAAATGAAAACCTCTACCCGAGAAATAGTTTTTGCAACACTTCGAAAAATATTAATTAATTACAAAAAAATATATATTATCTCATTAATTACTTAAATAAAACAAAAAAAGTTTGAAGGTTTGAATAACTTTTAGTCTCGATGAGGTAGAGGTGCATGTGAAGGGAGAGAGGTTGGTGCCAATTTTCTTAAGAAAAGAGAAAAAAACGACACAGCGACTTAACGACATTACATTGTCCTTTCCACTCTGTTTTTATTCTGCAACTAATCATTCTTTTTTTCACCACTTCTCTTCATTTTCTTCTTTATTTATATCATTTTTATTGGTATTTCCTCATTCTTCTTTTTTTCACCTTATGTCTTTTCTTTTTAACATATATTTTGGTTTGTTAATTTCTATAGTTAAAATAGAAATTAAATATTCTACTATTAACATTTACATTTGACATAAAAACATATTTTTGTGTAATATATGTGGTTTAGTTACTTATTTTAATGTCGGAATATATAGGACTAAGCATTCAATTAGTTTAGTTTATTCGGTTCGGTTTGTTCGATTTTTGGTTTTTTTTTATTTTTTGTCGAATTAAACCGAACTAAAGCTCAGTTCGGTTCGGTTCGACATTCGGTTTATTCAGTTTAGTTTTTTTTCGTTTTTGAAGTTCGGCTTGTTCGTTCGAAAATTTTAATTTCGGTTAATTTTATAATTTTTTTGGTTTTTTTTCGAGTTTTTTTTTTTGTTTTTTCGATTTTTTTAGCAAATTCGATTCGGTTTGGTTAATTTAGTGAAAAAATGTCGCCTAACCGAACCAATCTGAAAATCGAACTAAAATAAAATTTGTACTAAATTAAACCGTACTAACCGAATTAAATTTGATTCGGTTCCATTTATTCGGTTTGATTAAAATGATCATGTCTATCCGAATATATCAACTAGTCCTTAAAAAAAGCCCAACTTTTTGTGGTTGCAATTTTGAAGCCCACATTATAATTACATGATAAAAGAAAATTCGGTAAATAGGTTTATTAAAATTTTAATATTTTTTTTGAAAAACAAAGAATTCAATTTGAATACGTCGTCTAATTGAAAATTTTAAAAAAGTGAAAGTTTAGAAATTAGAGAAAGAGAAAACTAGTAATAATTCAGTCATTAGCTTCCATTAACGAAGGTTCACAATAGGAAAAGACAGGTACACCAGTGATAAAGCTAATCATTCCTAAAATGATAATACATGTTTAATTTTTTTTAAAAAATATCTGAAGCAGTAATTGGAAATTTTTTAATTGTTGATTGAAGGAAACATGTTAATTAGTTTTTTTTGTTTCTATAATTACGCTAGCAAAAGAGATATAATATTATATCTTAAAAATATCATTTTTAGTTTAAAATAAAATAAAAAATTGGGTAATAAGGTATTAAAAATATTTTATAATTTGAT
>OVBE01011065.1:0-14464 GCA_900406425.1 Iberis pinnata
TCCTGTGTCCGAATTAAACAAAACAAGTGTCTATTTATAGAGTATAAAAATTTAAGATTTTTGATATAATTTTTAGTTTTTTTGGATATATATATTTTCAAGTAATTGGTTTTTAAAGATTGGAGGTGAGAAAAAAAAGCAAATAAGAAAATCTGACACATGTCAGGAGAGAGAAAAGGGTAGAGTGTAATTATATAGAAAAATAAGGGTATAATAGAGAGAAAAAATTTATCTTTCCTCTCTAAAGTACACCAAAAGCACAAAGTCACTTAAAATGTAAATAATTCTCACAAAGTACACCTTCATGAAAATTACTCTAGATTATATCCATTATTCGTGTCAAAGGCGGCTCTATGGAAAGGACATTAGGGGCGACTGCCACGGGTCCTTTTCCTGAGTCAATAATTTTAGGGTCCATTTAAAAAAAAATCTTTATTTTTTTTTTGTTTAGTGATTTAAAAGTAATATTTATTGTATTTATTTGTAATTGTAAAAATTTTACAATAAAAACCTAATACATTAATATTTGATTAATTTATCTATTAATTTTTTAATAAATTAAATTTACGGACCTAAATTTTATTTTTGCTTGAAAGTCCCTAAAATTTATGAGTCAGCAACATTCGTGTGAAACATTTTAATGGGAAGGGCCCCCAAAGTTATAAACCACAATTTATAAAATCTCAACAACAAAATTATATGTAAATATATTTTAGAAAAATATATATTCTCAATTATATATGTAAATATATTGAAAAATGTTAATATGTAATTAAAAATAAAAAAGTTTGTAAGAATATTTTATGATAAATACTATATTGGCGATAAATTATTGTTACTTTTATTTTATAGGTTTTAAAATGTGAATTTGTTTATATTATTTTGTAATATATATTAATCATATATAATTTTTATACAATAAAATTTTATATAATTATATATTTTTTGTATGGAGCCTTGGAAATCTCAGCTCCGACTTTGTATCGACTCTAGAAATATAGGAACCATGCTTTAAAATGGTTTTATAACAAGTAAAATGAAATTGTACCTTCTAAATTCCTCACTTTGACTGACTCTCATGTAATCAACATGAGAATGATCATTAGATGAGTATGACTCTAGAATAGCAGTCATGATTTTGAATAGCTTCTGCCCAACCCTGGCTGCATTTTGAGGCTCCATGTCGTTCGTGGCGCCTCTAAAGTTATAGCATTTTGAAATAAATGGTTCGTGCTCCAAGAAACGGTAGTAATGGTTTCCATCTTCAAAATCGTTTTCTCTACAAATATTTTATAAAAAAATTAATATTCAAAAAGTTAAGGAAAAATCATCTTAGATTTCTTTTTCTCTTTTTATTAAAAAAGAAGAGTTCAAGGTAGATATTTTTTCGAGAACCATAAGTAGAAAACTCATAGATTCGATTCTTGAATTTAAACAACTAATCCAATAATATGGACATAAAATCAAAAGATTAAAGAGAGAAGATTTTATGTACCCAAAGACATGATGGATAAAGTGTTTTTGGGCTAGCCTCTTGCCCATTTCCACGGCCTGCATGAGAACATATATGTAATCAAACAAGCTTTAAAAGACAAAATAATCATTTTTAAAAATTTGCTTGAAATACCAATTAAAAAAACTCAAATTCCAAAAATACCATGCACTAGTTTCAAAAATACCACTAAATTATTTTTTCTAAAAATAGCAAAAACATAAAAAATAAATTTTAAGAATTTATAATTTAAATTTTTCGTTGGATTCAGTAAATAGAATTTATGGTTTAGTTTTAAAGGGGATATAATTTGATTTTAGAATTTAGAGTTTTTAAATTCGAAGTATTTAAATTTATGTTATTTTTGGAACAATATATTTTTTATATATTTTTAGAACATGTATGATATTTTTAGAATATATTTTATTTTTGTGGTATTTTTAAGTATAAGAAAATTGTAATATATAATTGAATTTACTAAGATACACCATAATGGCTAATTGGTCAAATCAATCATGAGAACTTGGAAATAAATATCCTTTTCTATATTTTGTTTAGTTTCGATTTATAGACCACAAGCAAGTAGTGTCTATGTTAACAGTATAGGTGCGGTACACAGGATTACGAAATTTTGAACTCACGTACCTTCTTTCTCCCGCAATCCAAGTGATCAATGAGAATCTCGATCATCTCGCCGCCGGAGAAACAGTTCTTGACGATCTTCATCTTCATCAAACGGTCCTTTATCGGTAGCTTCTGTCTCAAAACCTTAACGAATTTCATCATATCATCTACGACGACGTCTTTATCCTCTTCATCGAATCCGTACATTATCGGTGACGGAGCATCGCCGCAACATTTCTCCATCAGGAATTTCTTAATCCTCCAATCGAATTCTCCACTGTTTCTTAACGAATTCAATGCCATTAATCCACCGAAGTGTTTCTCATTGAAGAAAATCTGAGGGACTTGAGAATCCCCTGTTCTTTCAATCAGTTCTTTCTCTCTCTCTGGATACACATCGATGTTGATCTCAGTGAAATCGAAGTCTCGTTCTCTGAAAAGCAATCGGACGGCAGTACAATCTCGGCAATTGGATCTCGAGAAGATAGTTATTCGCCCTCTGATTTCTTCTTCGCTTTTCAGCTTGACGAAAACTTTGACTCCCGAGATTTCAAACTCAGTCACGTCAGATTCGGTGGATTCAACCTTACAGCCGTCGATATCCTCCAGCAAAAACGCGAGACGCTTGGAAATCGCGTTCCCGCTTTGCCGGATAAATTTCATCATATCGACGGTGAGTTCATTCGGCGAGGACTTAGGTGGATGTAACTCAACACGTGGCGACTCCAGTTTCGGTAGCTGAGGATGTGGTGGAAGAATCTTCTGGAGGCATTGACCATCGATTGAGATTTCTCTCATCGGATTTTGAATTCCCGGAGATTCTAAATCGACGTCTCCACAAATCGGAAGATGATAATCCAGTGTGGCGGCGGGATTTCCGTGATTACAAGCCAAGTTTGAATTTAAATCTTGGGAAATAATAGTGCATCTTTTAAAATCTTCACTTTCGATACCGTTTGTAACTTTCTCAGTTTTTCTCGGACTTTCGCGAGAAAATCCATTTTCTTCGTATGTTTTATTTCCTAAATCTGATAAGTCCATCTCGAGAGATATTTGTACGTACGTTTATCACCAAATTTATATAAACATATTTCAACAGTTTAGGAAGTAAGAGAATAAGCAATTTTGGTAAATGTAGAAAGTCAAATTCAAACATATCTCCATTAATAACTCATTTATAAACTTGTCAAAATTTCATATCCACTCATCACTGTTCAGCATGTTAAAAAGAAAAACTCATTATTATTCAGCAACTGCTTATATGTAAATAAAAGAGGAATTTTTTGAAATACCATAAAAAAAATTAAAATTCTAAAACTACCACATATTCTTAAAAGTTTTACAAATACCACATACTTTTAAATGTTCCAGTAATATTACAAACCTTAAAAAATGAATTTTAAGGGTTTAGAATTTAAATTTTTTGGTTTGGATACACTAAATAGAGTTTAAAGTTTAGTTTTGAAGGGGGTAAGGTTTGAGTTTGGGGATTTAGAGTTTAAATTTGAAGTTTTAAAGCTATTTAAAATTTTGTGGTATTTTTGGACCAAAAACATTTTTGTGGTATTTTTCAAAAAGTGGTATTTTGAAATTTTTTGGTATGTGTGGTATTTTTGGAATAAACCTAGTTTTTGTGGTATTTTTGAGAATGTCGCTAAATAAAAATATACCAAAATAAACGAAAACTAGTTAAGGTATTCAAACAAAAATTAAACTATAGTTTCTTATTGCCGTTAGACTTTCATAGTTTTAATTCAATTTCTAAGTCTGTTGCTTTGATTTTTCTAAAATATTTTACTTCTATCTTGTAGAACGTAGTGGTGTAATTCTTTTATTTTTTAAAAAAAAATAAAATATGGAGAATTCCTCGTATCTCACACACAAAAACAAAAATTGAATCATGACTTCTAAAAAACATTTTATACCAAACCAAAGAGGGAGGAAAAAGTAGAAACCAAATCAAAACCGAACATCATTCCAACCAACATACCACATAAAAACTAAAACCTTTTTTTAGTCAAACCCACAAACTTAATTTTTTCCCAACTAAAACTCTTGCAAAAGATTCTCAAATTAGGAGAGAAGTCGGGCATTTCATACACAAACTATCACCATATGTCTAATTTATACTTTAATTTGTAATATGTGCGAATTTATACAACTTTTATAATTTAAAATTTTCAACACGAACTAACATTTTAGTGCTAATTTCAACAAAAGCGTTAACAGTGTTTAAATTACCATTAACCGATCTGACTAAGAATCCACGTAGATTCGTTGAGTTAATAAGCAAGGCAAAAAATGACGCCGTTTTTGGATAATCTCGGATTTATCAATGAACCAAAACGACGTCGTTTTGTTTTTTTCTTAATTTATCTTCTTCTTCCATTGTATCATCGACTCGGGATTAGGGTTGATGATTTGGTGGAAACATTTTAGCAGACAAAAGGCAAACGACTTTACTAAAAGATTAGAATGGTTTCATTGATTACTAGGAGCATTATAGTTGCTTCTCCAATCTTTCAGTTACTCGATGATAATCTTTGAAATGATCTCCATAGACGAAAAGATGAGCTTGACAAGTTCATCAAAGTCAACGTACTATTTTATGTGCTTAGACAGTGTTTTCGCAATCTAATGTCTTTTCGATTTGTAATTTTTTTTCCTGTCTACATTTGTGTGGTTAAGGCAGATGGCGAAAAGTGTGAGCATGTGAGGGATATAAAAGAGAGACAAGTTGCGTCTTTTCTTAAAAATTTAGAGAAGGGAGTGAGAAAAAAGTTTCAGAAGAAAAATTTTAAGATTGATAACATGAAAAAAAAAAGATAAAGAGATCGTGGAACAGATAAAACAAGTGGCGATGGAAGCTCAAAATTGGTAATACAGAGCAAAATACAATGAACGTATGGTTAATATCTTAAAGACGAATCTCCAACAAGAAATGTCACACAAACAGAACAACAATAATCTGAATGTTGCAAAATAAAAAGGCACATAAGGATTTGGAGATGACAAAATAAATGATGCAGATTCATCATACATTGATCATAATAACGAGATGGTGAATCTGAGGATGAAATAAAAAATGTGAAATATGAATGAAGTATCATAGTTGGTTGTGTCATGTAGGCACTTGAGTTTGTGTAAAGAATGTGATATGTTCACTGGTTTTTGTCTTGTATACAATTGTCTGAAAAATTTTAATGTTCATGTCTTCTTTTCATGATTCTTGTTACCAAAATTGGCACGAAAAGAAAAGAAGAAAAATGTAAAACAAATACACAATTATTATTAAGCTATAAGATTGATCTCAATAATATGCTATCTGTAAGAAAACCAACGTTTTCTAAATCAGATCATTCAAATGTTTAATTTCTGAAAAATGTATTGTTTGACTTCCACTAATCATGAAGCCATTTCAACTTTACAGTAAATTCCTATGCCTTTATTTTCACTTTTTTTTCAAATCACCAACCCTAGTTCGACAATCGACATCATAATGGAAGAAGAAGATTGATTTTAAAAAACAAAAAAAAAAACAAAATGACGTATTTTTGGTTCATTGATCAATCATAAATTATCCAAAATGACGTCATTTTTACCTTGCTTATTAACTCCACAAATCTACGTGGATGCTTAGTCATATTGGTTGACGGTGATTTAAACACTGTTAACGATTTTGTTGAAATTAGCACAAAAATGTTATTTTGTGTTGGAATTGTCAAACTATAATAGTTGATGTATAAATTCCCACATAGGACAAGTTAAAGTATAAATTAGACATACGATGATAGTTTGTGTATGAGATGGCTAACTTTCCTAAATTAGGATGAGATGTTCTAACAAATCATGAAAACAAGAAGAAAATAGAAGTTCGTGTAGAGCTAGTCAGGTCATCCATCCGAGTTTTGCTTGAGCTGGGGAAATGACTACAATTGAGATTTCATGAGTTGGATTTCGTCAAGCAAATGGATAAGATCGGCCAAACCAATATAAGCCTAAAGACGTCTCCATAAGACTTATTCACGATATATTCAGAGTCGTTGTAAGTTCCTTAAAACACGATATGATTTCTCGATTCCCAAATATGCTACATGTTTCAAAAAATAATATTTTATTTGATCATCAAGATCAACGAGTTGTCGCCAATATAATTAGTTTGGATCTTTGAAAGTCATATCTTGTTGGGAAATTCCTATACATATTCCTATTTTTGAAGCCAACCAAATCTTATTTGAATGTGTGCATTGTTGGAACTCATTTTTGACAACGAGTTGTCGCCAAAATAATTAGTCCGGATTTTTAAAAGAAATTCCCACATATATTCATATTTTTGAAGCCAGCCAAATCTTATTTATATGTGTGCATTGTTGGAACTCATTTTTGACAAAGTGTTTTTTATCAAAATTGAAGTAAATTTAAATGAGAAATTAGACAGTTAAGTGACTAGCTGGAAAAACTAGCTAACTCAGCTAGATGAGTAGCTAAGTGAGCTGAGCTAGCTAGTCAAAACTAGCTAACTCAACTAGGTGACTAGCTAAGTGAGCTAAACTAGCTAGAAAGACTAGTTAGCTCAGCTAGGTGAGTAAAAAGGCATCTCAACCAAGCTCAATGAGCTGAATGAATACCAACCTAGGTGGATAAACTGGTCAGCTAACACTCAAGCTTAGTGAATTAAGGAGTAAAGTAACTTACAAGTGAAAGGTCATAAAGCGAACAGTTGCAACCGGTTGCGGACTGGGCACCAATTGAAAAGGTGCAACGAGTGGGTGTGTCTTTTTACCAAAGGTCACACCTTTTCATGTGAAAAGAAGTCATGACCAAATGTCACATCTTTTCACATGATGACTCTTCGTCTCCTATAAATAGAGTCTCCATCATTCATTTTTCTTCATCTGATTTTTAATTAAAAACAGAAAAAACGGTTTTCTTTTCTTGAAAAGAAAATAATGAAAAAACGAATTCCCTTCTTCTGTTGTTCGAGAGTGTTCGCAGAATACTAAGTTTGAACATGCTTTGTTAAGAGTAAAGCTTCACAAAGATATCTACAATTGTATCATGGGATTATGAATAACGGTAAACCATCTTAGTACAAGAGATTTAAAGAATTAAGAAAAGAGTTTCGACTCGAATCTGTGAGTTTCTTAATTCGTAGCGATTTTAGTTTGGTCCGAGTTATCGGTTCCTATAATCTTAATTCTTTTAAATCTGTTTTAGCTACCGCTTTCAATTGGATTCGAGTTTTAACGCTTTCTAAAAAATTTTATCTAGTTCACGATTCGTTTAAACGTTTTAGCGATAGTCTTACTAGTAGCTTCTCGTTTCTGTTTTACTAATGACAACCGAGAATACTGATAATGTCCATACTGATGGAAAAATTGATGGATCTGGCAATACGACCCAGACTTTGGTTCCGAAAGATGCCTTCGTCGGAATGTCTCAAATGCCTGCAGCAAAGGCACAAGGCATACTGCCTGAGAAATTCAACGAAATATATTTTAACACGTGGCAAAACAAAATTCTCTTCTACATGAGCAGTTTGAACGATGATAAATTCCTTACGGAAGATCCACTGATCATTCCTCTTGGAAACATCGATGCCTACATACAAGCAGTTATTGATGCTCGAAAACAGCATGACTTCGTCCGTAAAGGTTGGATCTTAGGTTGTCTCATTGATCCACTGTACAAAGTATACAGTCAGGAGGCACATACTTCTAGGGAGCTCTGGCTCACCTTGGAAAAGAAGTACAAATCTGACGATGCTGGTTGTCATAAATTTATCGTTTCAAAGTTTCTGGACTTCAAGATGGTGGACTCAAAACCCATCATGGAAAAATTTGAAACATTGAGTCTGATCTGTCATGAGATTGCAGCCAAAGGAATGATGATCGATGAAATTTTCACGGTCAATTGCTTCATTGAGAAGCTCCCCCAAAGTTGGCTAGCGCCAAAAACTATTTGAAGCATAAGAAGAAATCGATGTCATCATGAAACTTCGGATGGAAGAGCGAAACCGTACAAAATTCGCTACTTTGGAGAAACATACTGTAAATATGGCTGAAGTGAAAAGAAAGGGAAAAGAGAAATATACGTTTCACAAAAAGTCCCTCAAACCAACTTCCTCAAAGAACTTCAAGAAGCATGGGGAAAATAAGAAGTTCAAAGAAAAATGTCACAACTGTGGAAAGCAAGGACACAAAGCAGATGTGTGTCAAAGTGTTGCTAAAGCTAAGGATAAAGCTCAAGCCTACCTTACTGAGGAAGACATGTGTGCGGTTGTCTCTGAAGTACTCATGGTTGACGACAACCTGAAATAATGGTGGTATGCCACTGGAACAACCACCCACATAAGCGCTGATAAGTCTACTTTCATAACTTATCAGAAGAACAATTATGAGGAACAACTGTTCATGGGAAACACAACTCACTCAAAAATTGAAGGTCACGACAAAGTGATTTTGAAGCTGACTTTAGGACGTGAGCTCACACTCAACAACTTGAAGCATGTGTCGGACATGAGGAAGAATCTGGTCTCAGGAACTCTATTGAGCAAGGCTAGTTTCAGAACAAGCTTTGAACCTGGCAAGCTGGTTCGAAGGAAAAATAGGGTGTATTTGGGAAATTGATTTGTAAAAGGAGGACTTGTCAAAATGTGTGTAATGACAGTCTTTGGTCATGATAAGCTTGACATTGCTAATGTTGTAATTGATGACAGTAATATTATTGAAAAATTTGTTGCTTATTTGATTGAGTCTTTCAATATTTGGCATTAAATATTAGGACATGTGGATTACAAATCTATGCAAAAATTAATAAGTCTGAACTTAATTCCCAAATGCAAAATAAGTAAAGAAAAATGTGAAGTTTGTGTACAAGCCAAACTCTCATAAACTCTATCTCCAAATGTTCAAAGAACAAGCGAACTTTTGGGTTTAATACATACATATTTATGTGATCTGAAATATATACATACTCGAGGAGGTAAAAAGTATTTTGTAACTTTCATAGATGATAACACAAGATATTGTTATGTACATCTGTTAAATAATAAAGATGAACCTTTGTCAAATTTCAAAGTGTATAAACTCGAGATTGAAAATTGACTTGGTAAAACTATTAAAGTAGTGAAAAGTGATAGAGTAGGCAAGTATGATGGTCTATTTAATGATTTTTCCAAAGAACATGGGATCATACATCAAACTACCGCTCGATGAAGCAAAAGACATCGTAAGAAAAAAAAAAAATCCTTTGGGGATGATTTCATGATGGTGTTTCTCGCCGAGAACGAAGCAAGAACTTACTCTAAATTTATGTCTATACCAGATGCACCTCACTGGAAGGCATCCATCAATAGTGAAATCGATTTTATCTTACAAAATAATACTTATGAGAGTCGGTTTACCCGAAGGGTGTAAAGCACTAGGGTGTAAATAGATTTTCAAAACGAAAAGAAGAACCGATAACACCAAATAAAAGTATAAGGCTAGGCTTGTAGGGCAAGGATTCTGACAAAAAGAAGGTCTGGATTTATTTGACACTTATTCTCTTGTAACACGGATAACATCCATTCGAACTTTGGTTGCTCTCACGGCTTTAAGGGGCCTAAAGATTCATCAAATGGATGTAAAATCAACCTTCTTATATGGAGATTTATAAGAGGGAATTTATATGAAACAACTTGAAGGGTTTTTCATTCCAGGACAAGTGCACAAATTCTGTGACTTGTGAAGTCATTATACGAACTCAAACAAGCTCTGAAACAATGGCATGAAAAATTTGACAATTAATGATGTCAAATGGTTTTACTATAAACGAATGTGATAAATGCATATACATCAAAAGTACTCCACATGGATACTTTTTGGGATTATATGTTGATGACATGCTCATTATTGGAAGCAATAAAGACATGACTAATCAAACAAAAAGTCTTCTTAATTGAAACTTCGACATAAAAGACATGTATTTAGTATACGTTATTCTCTGAACAAAAATCTATAGAAATGTCGAAGGCATCATTTCATCACAATCGCATTATGATCAAAAGATACTTAATATATTCAAAGAATATTCAAGTAAAAATGCAAAAACTTTAGTAGACCCTCATATTCACTTGACTAATAACTCAGGAACAGTACTGAGACAAATGGAATATGCTCGAATAATCGGGAGTCTAATGTACTTAACCAATTGTACTAGACCGACGTAGCGCATACGGTCAATGTATTGAGTCACTACACTAATAATTCCGGGATAAACATTGGAAAGATATAACTAAAGTATTAGACTACCTACATTACACTAAAAACTACAGATTACATTATGGTAAAGAACCAGGAGTTTTGGAAGGATACATTGATGCTAACTCGATAGCAGACTCCAAAAACTCAAAATCCATGAGTGTATATATCTTTACCTTAGCTAGTGCCGCAATATCCTAGAAATCTTCCAAACAAATAGTCATAGACACATAAACCATGGAAGAGTTTATAGCTCTTGATAAAGTTGCTCAAGAAGCAGAATGGCTTCAGAATTTTTTGGAAGATATACCCATATGGGAAAAATCAATGCCCGTATTATGTGTACACTATAATAGTCAATCGGTTATCTCTTAGGACAAAGTACGTTGTATAAAGGCAAATCTCGTCACATAAGACAACGACATAAGACCATTGAAAACTTGATCTCAACAGGATTACTCAAAATAGCGTTTATCAAATCTGCCGACAACCTATTTGATCCGTTCACTAAAGGTTTGACAAGATATAAAATAGAAAAATCATCAAGATGAATGAGTTTAAAAGCCTATGAACAAAATTGAAGTTTGAAGGTAACCCTACCTATCTTATTAGAGATCCCAAGAAATAAGTTCAAGGGGACAATAACTTTAAACTAAATCTGACCAAATACTATCATACTAGTTTCTCTACCTAGTTTCCAACTTCAAAAGTGTGATGATGTAATAGTGTAATCCTCTTACTGATAAGGTTAAGCATGTAGCTTTTAACGATTCCATAACTTTATGAGATGAGTATTACATGATACTTCTGCAAAAGTTAATGACAAATCACCTAAATTAGTGTTAATAAGGCCGCTTCTAGGGGAGAGAAGGAAATGTTATCTCTCCAAGTTCACTCTTGATACCAGGTATGTTCAAAGCCAAAATGAACACAATTGAGAACTTAGTTCTGCGAGAAAATTAAATAGTGGTATACATGTTGTCAATGTTTACATCAAAGTCAGGGTGGTTAAAACTACCGCCTTCACTCCCTGGCCAATTAAATCCGACATGTTTTAACTATGATTGGTCCAAGGCTGAAAATGATATCAAATTATATGCAGTGATTTTTGGGAATGCTCTTGTAAATTCATATGTCTAGCTTATTAGGGAATCTAGTCAGTGTTTTTTTTTTTGAGTCTTTAGAGTACTCATATGTTTAGGATTATTTCTATTCATGTGGGGGGGGGTGTTGGAACTCATTTTTGACAAAGTGTTTTTCTCAAAATTGAAATAAATTTGAATGAGAAATTAGACAATTAAGTGACCGAAAATAGTTGGAAAGACTAGCTAGCTCAGCTAGGTGAGTAGCTAAGTGAGCTAAACTAGCTGGAAAGACTAGCAAGCTCATGTAGGTGAGTAAAAGGTAGCTAAACAAAGCTCAATGATTGAGTGAGTACTAACCTAGCTGGATAGACTGGTCAGATAACAATCAAGCTTAGTGAACTAAGGAGTGAAGTAGCTTATAGGTGAAAGGTCACCAAGCGAACACTTGCAACCATTGACAGAATGGATACCAATTGAAAAAGTGCAACGAATGGGTGTGTCTATTCACCAAAGATCACATCTTTTTATATGATTCCTCTTCGTCTCCTATAAATAGAGCCTTCCTCATTCATTCTTCTTCATATGATTTTCAATTCAAAAAAAAAAAGAAAACAAAATGGTTTTCATTTCTTGAAAAGAAAATAATAAAAAATATAAAACAACAAATTCCCTTCTTCCGTTGTCTCAAGAGTATTCGCAGAATACTAAGTTCGATCAGACTTTGTTAAGAGTAAAACTTAATAAAGATATCCACGGTTGTATCTTGGGATTATGAATTGCGATAACCGACTTACTATGGGCGATTTAAAGAATTAAGGAAAGAGTTTCGAATCGACTATGTGAGTTACTTAATTCATAACGGTTTTAGCTTGGTCCTGTTTACCGGTCCCTAAATGCATTACATATTTTATTGTTTCTTCAGCCAAGCCACATCGCTATGCTCCTTCGTCGCTAGGTCTAGGTCGAAGATGAGATCGTATAGGAGATTAGCCCATCATAGTTCAGGTTACCGACTAAGTTTATTATAAATACCCATGTAAAGTGTAAATAAAACAACTGATATTGATAATAAAAGAAATTATTTTGACATAATTGAGATTTCAAGGTACTCACATATCAAAGATCTAACTAATTTGGATCGGAAGGTTGGATCTTGATTTACAACTTCCATAGAAAAATGTGTTTTGTAAAGGGAACGTTAATGAAGAACCATCGAATATCAAAATATGAAACGAGATATACATATGCGTGAAAATCAAACAATCAACGAAATAAAACATACAATAATGATTTTTGAACAAAACTTAGAAGTCATAAATTCAAATAGTACTTTCAACGAGACAATATAATATACTCTTGTTTTGGGTTTTGGAAGATGTACGAGCATTGGTCTAGAACTTTGTAGTTGACAAAAAAATGTAGTTACATAATTGTGGTAATCGATGTATTGTAATTATCGTTGAAGTCGTGAAATTATCTATTGTAAACCAGCCCTTACAAACATCGTTTCATTAAGGCAAAAGTTGGAGATGTAAGAGACACATACTTTTGGCATGATGTTTGGTCACCATTAGGAAAACTGGTTGATTTATTTGATGTGCATGGTCCCTTCGAAACTCAGTTGGATTTAAACGCAAAAGTGGTTGATGCGTGCAATGGAAGAGGTTGGCAGATGCCGCATCCAATATCAGACGCTTCCCTAGCATTGCACAACTTCCTCACTATTACTACCTAAGTCACTCAAGTTCTAACAATTGATTTTATCAGGCCTGGCCCTGAGGCTAAGCATGCCAAGCTCCAGCTTGCGGCCCCATTTTTATATAAAATATTTCTTCCCTCAAATACAAGAAGCTTCATTAGTCTAGTGAAATCACTCTTAATTGGAGCGCAAAAAGGGTTCGATCTCCTCAACCCTTGGTATTTCATTTCTTTTTAGCTTGCTTTTTTTGAAAAAATTAGAGAATTAATCAGTTTTACTTATCTAATTTGAGAATAATATGTATTTTAAAACCACTGGTGATTAGGTGTTTTTTTCTTATTATATTCTCATCATATCCCTCTTTTTATTTCTAATTTAATTATTTTATAGATTGATAGATGAACTATTAAATTATATTATGTAAATTGATATTTTAAATTAATTATAAGAATTATTTCTTTTATTTAAATTAGAATGTAAAAAAATTAAGGAAGGTTAAAAAAACTTACCTTTTACCTAAGGAAGTTTCAACTTTGTTTTTTATGCCACTTTTCACCTTCCTCTGAAATTTCTCACCGCCGATTACCTCATGTCGACGATTTTGCGATTTTCTTCTCCTGGTTCTTATCGATTTCTTATTTGAGAATTGGCTCGTTGGACTGTGTTTGCGATTATGTGCTCTCCTCCATTAGAGCTTCTGTAGATTGATTTCTCTATATGCTTTTTGTGATTTGGATCTTGTCTTGTTGCACTGTTTTTGCGATTTAGGGTTTTGAGTATTTTTATTAGATTGTTCTGGTTTAGAGTTATCAAATTATATTGTTCTGATTTTTAGTGTTCTTATTAGATTGTTATTATTAGATTGTTCCATTAGAGTTATTTTCTTATTCACGTTTTGATTTATCAGGTTTCGATATTCTTGGAGAAGGTTTTCATTTCGACATCAGAGGTTTTAATTTCTTATTCTGGTTATTAAATTAGGTTTATGCGATTTAGATTTTGAGTGATCCATATGTTCTTTTTTTGTTTATGTCTCATGTTAAGTGTCTTGGAATTATCTGTTTAGGTCTATTGGATATGGTTTTGTTCTTTTAGGTTTAGGTATGATTTTGACAATTATGTATGTGATGTCTATGGTTCATGTTTTGGAATTATGGGTTGTTTTGTGACATTTGTTTGTTTTTATGCGTTAATGTTTATCAATTTTATACACCGAATTTAGGTTCATGTTTAATTCAACACAACGTTTCATGTTTGGTTCTTTAATTGATAGTAGGATTTTTCGTGTGAAAACGGTTATCAATTCCTAATTACACTATCA
>OVBE01011066.1:0-14232 GCA_900406425.1 Iberis pinnata
TTGAGAGGTTCGATTACAATGTTTACAAATCCACACCCTACTTGTTAGTAGTGAAATTTTGGGTAAACGGTTGTTCATGGAAGCTCCAAGCAACACCAATTGACGATTGGCCCAGATTTCATGTTCATACTTACACTTCAGAACATACATGTTCTGTGATGGAGAGAGCCTCAAGAACAAGAGAGGCAAGTGCAGAGATACTAGGAATTATGTACAAGGACTATGCTGGTGGTGTCGTGCCTAGTGTGTTGCCTACACACATTTCAAATGCTTTGAATAAACGATTTAACATCAAGATAAATGGAATTTAAGATTTATATTATTGTTGTAGATTTTCAGTTACCCTTCAGATTTTTCAACTAGATTGCAGATTTTTTTCATTTACGTTTTCATTCATGTTCTAGGTGGACTACTGGAAGGCTTACAAAACACTAAGGCATGCAAGGGATTTGGTAAGTGTCACTCCTGAGAAAGGATACACAGATTTACCTGCATATTTGTACATGATTAAAAGAGCCAACCCGGGGACACACGCCATGTACTCCGTAGATGAAGACGACATGTTCAAGAATTTGTTCCTTTCATTTAATGCAAGTATCAATGGATTTCAATATCTTCGGAAAGTATTCGTTTTCGATGGAACTTTTTTGCAAGGAAGGTATAAGGGAACACTGCTTACCGCAACAACACAAAATGGGAATTTCTAATAAATTTCCCTCGGCATTTGGAATTGTTGATACAGAAAATGATGAATCGTGGGAATGGTTTTTTAGGCAATAAAGTTCTGTTATTCCAGATGACATAAGCCTTGCAATAATATCTGACCGTCACAGATCCATCAGAAGAACCATTGGCTTAGTGTACCCAAAATCCAGTCGTGGTATATGCACGTACTATTTGTACAAAAACATATTAGTTCGATATAAGAGAAACGAAGCATTTCGTTTGGGTTAAATAGGCTGCATATATGTTCAGACTCATGGAATTTTAAACCGCCAACGCCAGGATTCAAAAATCTCTAGACATAATGGCTGCATATACGTTCAGAACATAAAATTGCAGCTGCAAAGAAATGAACTAATAAATCTGCAATGCATATATTAAATCTGCAATGCAAATATAAATATGCAATACATATAATAAATATGCAATGCAAATAATAAATCTGCAATACAGATAATAAATATGCAATACAGATAATAAATCTACAATGCAGATGATAAATCTGCGACACCACAATAATTCTGGCATTTGCGCAGATACAGATAATAAATCTGCAATGCAACGCAATAGAGATTTATCTGCAATACAGATAATAAATCTACAATACATATAATAAATATGCAATACAGATAACAAATCTGCAATGCAGATAACAAATCTGCCATGCAGATAATAAATCTGCAATAGTTAAGTCAATTGCGTACTCTATCCAAAGTTTTCACTGTTGTTTATCAACTTTTCATCATTTACGCAAAACTTGACATCTGTTTTGATTGGACTTTTATCTTCCAACCGTACACATTACTACCCCCTCACCTTCCCATTTATAAATGTATCTCTAATCATTATTTAAAGGTTGATATCCTAACCTTTAATAAAAAATCGTAAATCTTAAACAACTTTTAAGTATCTCACAAATTTTAAGGTGTCATGGATAAAGCAAAAGCTGTGGCGATGGAGGACGTTCAAGATCTTCATGCGAAGGAAATTAAGGCACTACACAAGTATTAAGAATTGGTGATTGTCATGCTCAACCAACAAATGAAAGCGAAGGAGGAGGCCATGAAATGGAGGTTGAAATACGACCGAAAGAACGCGAAATTGTGTATGTTACAGAAGCAAATCTCGGCCGAGAACAATGAAATCCAGTCAGAGTGGGAGAGGTTAGAAGCTAGAGAGGAAGTGCTCAAGAAAAAATGGCAGGAGATCATAATACCTCACGTTGGAGGATTGGAGAAGATGTGTGACAGTATTAGAGCTTTTGGAGGACCATCTGGAGATGAAGAAGGTTATTAACGTGATGTTGTTAGTTAATGTTTTCGAATAAGGTTTCTCAAAGTTTATGTTTACACCATTCTCAATCATGTTTATTATAATTAAATCATCTGCTCGGCTATCTAGGTGGTATGTTTATATGTTTGAAACAAATTTGAAAACATAAAAGAAAAACTGCAACGTAAAAGAAAACTGCAACACAAAATAACAACTGAAACAGAAAAGATTAAAATGCAACACAAAAGATAATCTGCAACAAAAAGTAAATATGCGAAACAAAATAAATCTACAACACATGATAAAATCTACAAAAGAACATAAATCTGCAACGTAAAATAAATCTGCATCACAATACAAAGTAGGCAACTTGATATTTAACATTTTAAATTACATTAACATGTTCTATAAAATATTTACATTAACACTGAAAACGAGTGCATTACTTGTCCATAGACCAAACAGAATTATACATTAGTTGCAAATTTTCAAACTCAGCCCGCTGCGGTAATGGATTTGTTGAAGAAAATTTTGACCCCCGAGGTATTTCAGCATATAACTCAGCACCAAATTTTTCCCAGATGGCCTGAATATTCTCGTTGCATAGACTAACAAACGTCCATCCCAGGGCAAGACACTCAATGTACTTGAGAGAGAAAACAACACAATCTCCTGGTTTTTCGTTCACTGGTGTATCTTTCTGAATTCTATAAACCTCAAACTGAGCTGCTGAATAGTGCGTACATGTAAGGGCCAAGTTCTTAAGAAAAGTTGGGATCATTTTCCGTATAGGGTTTAGGCACTCTTAAATTTGAGCATTAGTTGAAAGTCTTAGGATAAAGTCATATACAAATATCTTTCTCTTCGGGAAGTTGACATCAATGGCTATCCAATGATTACGATTAATATTGACACAACCATATAGGTTGTCAATGTCTGTCTGCCAAATCTTATGAGTTTTTGAATCATGAGGACTATCACCATTGTATTGGGAAAAGTGCTCATCCTTAAATATGAAATTTTTTTGGATCTTTGGAGAAATCACCGTAGTCGTTTAACCAAACATTCACGGTCCATGGATCCCAAAACCCAACTCTGTCTCTGAAAGACGAGTTTGGCCGAATGGATCTCAACCTGAACATAGTCAACACTTCTTCTATGTGCTGCAAGCAGAGAAGTAAACGTAAGTGGACAAATATGCAGACTTCAAAAAGGTCCAATCCAACAGATAAACCTGCAATATAAAATGGTAGATACAAAAACTGCAAACACTCATAGAATCTCTTAGCCATCCATAGTCAGTAGTAGGCCATTTGGGTCTAGGTACAATAATTTCTTTAAAGAACCGAACTTCTAAATTTGAGCTTCCTACTGGTTATTGCCTGAAATCAGGATAAGAAGATGTCAAAACAAATATGCATTATAAAACGAAACAAAACTGCAATACAAAACAAAACTGCAACACAAAACAAAAGTGCATCACAAAACAAAACTGCAAAACAAAACAAAACTGCAACAACACAAAACAAAACTGCAACACAAAACAAAACTGCAACACAAAACAAAACTGCGATACAAAACAAATCTGCAAAACAAAACAAACCTGCAAAACAAAACAAATTTGCAAAAAATAAAACAATACAAACAAGCCATTATGGGGAAGGTTGCGTGATACATACTCATCAGCTGCAATCCACTCCATCAGTGCCAGCAGCTTCTCGGATGGCACCATATCCATTGGATTATAGTCATTTGATGAAGATACAACACCTGGTATGATGCATTTGATGGTAGAGTTGCCTACGTAAGGTGAAGCCTGAGTAGCTGCCAATGAAGGGACTTTCTTTCCCAGTAAAGCACACGGTTCCTCAGCATTGAGAGCCTTCGCCAAAACATCCAGTTTTTTCCCAAGAGCATCCATTCTCCTATCCTCGGAATCGCCATCTGAACTAGGTGGTGCCTTTTTTAGACATCCTTTTCAATCCTCTCTGAAACATCTACAACAAAATCAGTCAGGTGTGTTGTGTGTTACAAATTTCTTTGGATTATTAGGCTTCTTCATTTGACTCTCGTACACCTTTTCCTCCGTAAATGTTGTTCATCGTTTCTAAACCAGGTGTTACCTCCGTAGGCACTGCATCTACCTTGTTTTTTTTGAAGCATGAGATCCTTGGCTAGTTGTCTTTATCTTCGTTTCCAAATTCTGAGAAGGAAAACTATCCTCGCATTTCTCTGGATAGCATAGCCAAGACTGCTCAAAAAATATAATCTCCTGTTACGAACAATAAACTTATGAGATTTATTTTGAAAAGGCATATAACACTCACCGGCGTCTCAGCATCCAAATCCAAATTTACTGGTTGAGTAGACCTTCCTTTTCCCTCATTCAACATCCGCACATCACCTTGTAGTGCGTCAATCTTACCTTCCAAAATGGTGAACCGATTAATCATAGTTGCTTCAATCTTTCTCACTAATGCGACCAGGGATTGCACCAACTCCATCACTGCCTCGTCACCAATAACCTTCGAAGGACCTTGTTCAACTTGTTCTCTAACCTTCTCTGCTTTTTTGGTTTTTTAGTCTCCTTAAATTTGCTCTTTTTTCTTTCCTCTTCAACCAACACAATATGAGATTGATTAATTTCAACATGTCATTGGTTTGGGACCAAAGCATCCTTCATGAGATCTTCAATTAACTTATCAATCCTAGGATCATCTCAAAGATGATTGTCAGGCCAAATAGGGTACATTTTCTCCATGGAGACTGGGATCATATGTCTGACACGAACCTACCAAATACCAAATGAATAATGCATGGTAATCAAGCATCATACAAAACAAAACAAGATATCTACGAAAATAATACTGCAATACAAAAACTGCAATAGGATAAACTGCAATATAAAATAAAATGCAATATAAAATAAAACTGCAATATAAAATAAAACTGCAACATAAAAAAAACTGCAATGTAAAATAAAACTGCAATAGAAAAAATTCTTCAATGGAAATACCTCTTTGTGATTTTGTATCTCATCAGCAATGAAGTCAGCAAACTTAAATCGTTTACGAGAACCCTGCCAATGGAGAAGAGATAGCCCTTTACTAACATCTCTTCGATTCCCCACCAAAACCCCTAAACTAGGAACTGAATCAAACACCCATATGTAAAATGCATGAATCAAACCTTGAACGGTTTGAGACGAGTTCTCGAAGTCGGTAATCTTTATGGAATCTACCAAATAGGTGAAACCTTCTCTACCCCAGGGATACTTTTCAAAATTATCTTCATCAAGGACTCTCTTTGCAAGCGTAAATTGAATCCTTGAACATGCATGAATGCCACAAATGAAAACATGTATGCAGCATAACCTACACAACATCATCCTTTCCCGAAGATCCCATTTCCCAGGTTTTACACGTGATATTATCATATCTAACTCGTCAAGTGTTGGAGCTTCCCCATATGCTTTTCCCATTGTTTTCCAAAAAGTATGATGATCAATATCACATACGTCTGATGGGTCACATGACTCACAATTAAGGCCTGTTATCTCCGCAAACTTGTTGAGAGAAAATCTTAGTGGCCTGCTGTTAATTGTAGACCATATCTCATATGTATTGTTGACAGATAACTGATGGCACAAAAAATATCGAACTTTGGAATATGAGAATACATAGTTTATGTCAGTCAATTTCAAGAAAACACCAAACGATGTTTCCTTCAGCGCTTCCCAAGCATCTTCACCTATATTGCTTTTGTTGTCACGAAGCCTTTTGCAATAGAGAAGTGGTTGATGCTTCTATCGTCGACCTCGTCAATATTATGATACAACTTAGGTGGATATCCAACCATATCTATATAAATATATGAAGACACCATAAATCAATACAGTATTTAACAACAAAAATGCAAAACTGAAAAAATATGCAATTAAAAATATGCAATTCAACAAAAATCTGGAATCAACAATTGAAACAAATGAATAAATATGCAATTGAAACAAAAATCTACAATTGACAAATGAATAAATCTGTAATGGACAAATGAATAAATCTGCAATGGATAAATGAATAAATTTTCAATTAAAACAAAAATCTGCAACTCAACATAAATCTGCAATGGAAAAATTAAAATATGCATTTCATAGATCTACAATAAAGGAATAAAAGAATGCAATAAAAGAAAAATTGCAAAGAAAAACTACCACAATATTCACCTTCAATGTCATAGGAAGACGAAAAAACGTCGAAGATGAACACAATAGAAGGGACGGCGAAGTATTGAAAACTCTAGAACGGACGGTGAATGTACGGCGAAGACGAACACGTAAGGCGGAGAGGAACACATAGACAGAGAAGAAAATGAAGACGGCGAAGACGAACACGAAATGGATAAAATGACGAACACGGAGACGAAATTGAAGACGACGACGGTTGAAGTTTCAAAAATCGGCAACGAGGAAGAAGAAAATCGACGATTAGTTTTTTCACTTTAGGTTGAAATAATTTATTTTAGGAAATTTTAAGTTGTAAAAATAATTCAAAATGAAAAATTGTAGTTTTTGCAAAAAATTCAAGTATTTTCGACTTTTTACCCAAAATGTCGGGTGAGTCTAGTCATTCCTCCAGTAAGCAATTTTGAAAAAATATTAGGTAATTCCGACTAATTTCTTCTATAATTTATTAGGGATCGATCTTAACAAACATTTCCTCTGTTTTTTATTAGAAGACTTTTTTTTAAAATTTTTTTCTTGTTTCAAATTAGAAGATGTTTTAGATTTTCAATGCAAACTTTTTATTAAATGAACAAATGTTGGTGAAAAACAATGAATTTATTGAATTTTTATTGGTTTAAAGTTGTAGCAAAATTGGTTTGAGAAAAAAATTAATTATTTTTTAAAAATATGTGCCAGTAATTAAAAACGAAGGGAGTATCTTATTAATTCTAGATACAATGATTTCGTTTATCTTCTTGTTTTATTTTTCTTTTTACATCAAGCAAAAGAAAGGCTTAATTAACTCACGTATTTTATGTTACTAGGTGTTTTCACGCATAGCGCGTGTTACCATTTTATAAATTTGTTAAGCTTGTATTAAGTTTGAAAACTTTTTTAAAGAAAAAAGCATAATTTTGTTAAAGTTTGTAGTCACATTATATGAGGTTTGATATATAATATTTTTGTATAAGAAACTAATATTGTTAGGATAAAAAATTGGAAATTTTTTATTTAATAGTGTTGGTTTGTAAAATATTATAAAAAGATTTATGTTGTTATATTTGAAAATATTTAACTTCTTTTTCAGCATAATGAGAATATGAAAGTAGTTTTAAGAATATAATTACCATTTCCTTACATGTGTGTATATTAATTTTATTAACTCTTCAATTTTTAAACTTTATACTCTGCTGGATGTTATTAAGTGTTTTCTTCCGCTTTAAAAAAGATTATTATAAATAATAATAATAATATCATGTATTTTTTCAATAAAACATGAGTTCTCACCAATATTTTAAATAGTTAAAATATAGTAGTTTTGTTAGTGAAAAAATTATTAAAACCATAAAATATATGATTACAAGATTATAACAATAACCCTATATATATATATATATATATATATATATATATATGAATGAATAATCAAACATTTAAGGGTGTCAAAATGGGTAAATTCTTTTGAGTCAATCCAACTCAAACCAACCCATATATCTAAATGGGTTTAAGTTTTGGATTCTAATAGTTTTATGAGTCTAATGGTTTAATGAGTTTATTGGATTGGTTTAAATGGATTGGATAAAATGGATTAATGAGTTATTCATAACAAAAATAATATTACTTATTTAATTTTTTAAATTTAATTTATTAAAAGTGAAAATAAAATTAATAAAATTTATTTTGCCAAAGAAAAGTAAAATTTCGCAAAAGAAATTTCCGCCAAAAATTTTTCCATCAAAGTTTCTAGTCACAAGTTTTTGGTCAAAATTTTTTCCGCCAAAAATTTTCCCGCCAAAAATTCTACCGTCAAAATTTTTCGTCAAAATTTTCCCGCCAAAAGTTTTCCTGTCAAAATTTTCCGTTAAAATTTTTCCCGTCAAAAGTTTTCTCGTCGAAAATTTTCCCGCCAAAATTTTATAGTAAAAAAATTCCCCGTCATAAATTCTCCCATCAAAATTTTCCTGAGAAAAGTTTTCCTCTTGAAATTTTCTCGAGAAAAGTTTTCCCGTCGAAATTTTCCCGGGAAAATTTTTCCTGTCGAAATTTTCGATTTTCCAGTCGAAATTTTCCCGCCAAAATTTTCTCGTCAAAATTTTCCCGTCAAAATTTTGGTGCAAAAATTTTCCCGCAATAATTTGGCCGCAAAACTTTTCTCGTCAAACTTTTTCAGTCAAAATTTTGCCACCAAAATTTTTTCTGTCAATAATTTAATTGGATTTGGGTTGATTTGAATTGGTTAAACCGTTTTAATACCCTTAGAAATATCTATACTAAAAAAAGGAAAGATGATGTTTTTAATTAGATTTTCTTGTTATGTGTAAGACGGGAAATTTTGAGGCTCCAATGATAAATTTAAGAGAAATTGCTGAAATTAAAATTTTCATACCATCTTAACAATCAAAATTTGAATAGAATCGCAAATAAATATACTATAGTCTCAAAAAGTAAAATTTATAATAAAAATATTGTAATGGATATATTACGATTAATTTTTTTATTCCATGCAAGAATAAAAAGAACAATAAAATTGAAAACATTATAAACTCTACAATTGAACTCATAAATATAAAATTTAGATTCAAAATCTTACCATCTACTTTTTCAATTAATTTTTCTACCCATAAAAGAGCATAAAAAAAACAAAGTGAATTTAGAAATCTTTCATATATTATGTAGGAGAAAAATAGAATTTTAACTTATCGGATGATAAATATTGGATAATATATTAAGAAATCTAATTAATTAATTTAGGGACTTACAATTTGTAGTCAATATGATATGATCCTAGATGATTTACTCTAATGTAGAGGTACTCCCAAAGGCAATGGTATGATCGGTTAATGAATGGAATGAAAGATTGGCGACGATAGGTGATTGATATGCAACGAATGAGTGATAAGGATGAATGAATGAGGCCGAGATGGTGATGATGATCACGGCAAAGACGCTGGACAGGAGCTAATGGTGATGAGAACGTGGATGAAAGGTAGATATGGATGTGGTTTTTCGACTCAAAAGTGGCTGGAAATCACTTTTGATGGTTTGTATTTTCTCTTGTAATTGTAATCAAAGGAGATTGTAAGAGGAAAGATCTTGATCATCTCAATCAAGCAATGGTGAGATACTTTGATTTCCAAGAACACAAAAGTTCATTATTTTTCTTTAACAAAAATCGGCCACCTTAGACATTAGAGCTAAGACTTTCTTTAAACTTACGCTCTAGATGAAAAATCAGATTCAACATAGCGTTTGTTGAAAACTACAAGTATTCTGAATAAAAACAACAAAGCGTCTAAATTAATTCTAATCTAAAAATAGTAGGGCGTCACTTCCTAAATAGGAACCTAAGTGGTGCGCCTATAAATCTAATGCAGAAGTCGATGCGACTTGCATGTTATTTCCTATGTAACATCAACTAGATAACCCGACGTAGCAACGACCTTGCCTCGTTAAAAACCTTAGCAGAGAACCTCCTACCTACCAAAATCTCTGCCAAGGAAAAGAGTACAAGTTCGTTACCGAAGTTACCTAGTGAATGTTATCGGGTTATTCGATCTTCAGGAATGAGATGTTGAATATATCCGCTTCAGCTTCACTTTGATTTGATATAAGACTCTGGGGAGTTTCTTTGGCTGCGGAAGATGGAAACAAACACGCTGGCTTTCACGCTCTCTCGTGCTTGTTCAGTGGGTGAAGGTGAATCCATATGGGATCGAATAAGCTGGCTATAACACTCTCTCTTGTAGGATCATTAGATGGAAGGGAGGATGGAGCGAACGCACCACATAGATTATGAAAGGATCTCTGATACAACAAACAAGCTCTTCCAATGGTGAATCCACACACAAAGGACAAAAGCTTAAATCTCTACAAGTACCACTTGAAAGAGAGGAAAATGCAACTTTATTGATCAACAAAANTAAAAAAAAGTTCTAAGGTTTACAAGGCTGTAGGGGAACCTTATATAGTGGTTCTTCAGCTTAAGAACTAATTAGGTCGACACTAATTCAAAAGAAAGACTCAAAACAACAGGACTTGCAAAACAAAACAACAAAACATTTAAACACACAAAACAGAAATATTTGCAAACTTAAAATAAAATAAACCAAAGTGCTAAATCACGTCTTGGGCTTGAAATGATGTCTTTTGAAGTCTTATATGCCTTAGATAAACTCAGTTTAACTTTCATAAATTTTATAGATTGAAAATACCTGATTTTGGCTCGGTTTGTGCGGTTTATGAGCTTAAATGTATTATGCTTGTTCTGCTCCATCCAACTTGAATCCTTTGTTGATTTCTTCTTATTGTAGTCCTTTGAGGCTTGTATGAGAGTTATCTTCAAGTATTTCCACTTGATTAGCTTCAGAATCCTTTTCTTGCCTTGTTTGTTCTCCAATGAACAGCTGGCTTGTATTGAGTGTTTCTTCTAGCTCATGAATTTTCTTGGAATGATTATTATTGTGTTGAGATCCACTTACTATCAAGAAAATTGACTTATGATTGATCGATCTGAGCCTCTGCATCACTTTTTCGTAACTTCGGATCGATCGATCCCTCCTTGGATCGATCAATCTGAACCTCTGCATCATTATTCCCATTCCGAAAATCTGCAGACTTTTCACCATTTCCATCAGAACTTGAATTCAATGCCTTGATATATCCCTTGGGATTATCTTCAACCTTGCCTGGTAGCGTACCAGCTTGTCTTTTTACTGCTTCAGAAGTTTGAGCCACTTGTACATCTAACTTCTTCACATGAGTAGACAATGATTCGAACTTGTTGTTCAAATTGTTATACATACCGTCCAGCTTTGCATTCAAGTTCTTTTTAGAATGATGCTGACTGTCTAAGATTTGTTTCAACATCACCTCCATTTTATTATCCTGCTGAACTTAAGGTTGGACCGTTTGCTGGAAACCTAATTGAGGGGTGTATTGAAAACCACCCAATTTATGAACGAACGTCTGTCCAGACTTCTGTGCAAAGGTGTTTTGAGGAGGGTAAGACTGATCCTGAGGATTCGAGACATTAGTACTTCACCTTGAAAAATTACCCTTGTTGTAACCTGGATTAAACCCTTGGTTGTACACTCTTTGTCCCTGGATATTTGTATAGCTAACCTCTTTGATGCTCTCAGATTCATTGACTACAAAGCAATCAAGTTCAACTTTCTCAACATCTTCAGGACAATGATTGCTATTACTAGCAGCAAAATTGTCGATTAGATTGTAAGCTTCATTCACAGGGTTAGTCATGAAATCACCATTACTAGTTGTGTCCAGAGAAAGTTGGTATTTCTGTTCAATACCTCTATAGAAAGTGCTCAAGAGGTTCAGTTCAGAAAAACTGTGATGTGGACAATCCCGTAGGTACTCCTTGAACGTGTCCCATGCCTCATAGAAGGATTCCACCGGTCCTTGCTGGAATTGAGAGATCTTACTTCTCAAGTTGTTGGTTCTGATGGAGGTGTTGAAGTGGTTCAGAAACTTGGCTTTGCTCTCATCCCAAGTTTCTATCGCGTTAGCAAGTAATAACTTTAGCCATCTCAGAGCTCTTCAAGAGAATGGTTGAAGAGCTTACAATGCAAGAAGTCTTTAGAGATTCCATTCAGCTGGGTAGTGCTGCATATGTCTTCAAAACTATCAATGTGATCCATAGGATGCTTGGTAGACAAGCCATGAAACTGGTTTTGTCAGAGCAACTAGATCAACTGAAATGGGAACTGGTAGTCTTGTCTCTGAGGCTATGAAGGGTGAAGGGCATTCCTATTGACAAGGAAGGCCTCATGGTTGTTGAAATCGCCAAAAAGTACCATGTTTTGGGGAGGTGGGTGATTTCGGTTTGGTCCCAGTGGAGCTTATTCTCCATTTCCATCGCCTAGATTGGTATTTTCAGCTCTTCGGTTTGCATCTCTTTTGAGATTCAAAGGCGGCACTTGATTACCTCCTGACTGGTTTACCCCAAACTGTCCTATCTTCTCCAAGCCTGGAGGGATTTGGGCATTCTGATCTAAAGAAATGATCGGATTCTTAATTATGTTATCAGCCATTGGTATGAATGAACTGGCGTTTCTTCTAGACTTCCGGTTCGAGCGTTCTAATCGTGCGAGTTCTTCGTTTGTGAGAATGAGCTGTTCATGTGACTTGTCAGATCTCCAGGTCATGCACCTTCAAAACAAAAACAAGCAGAAAGAACAAGATTAGTACTGAAAATAAAATCTTAGACTAGACTCTAAGAAAAACTTAAAAGGCATTGTATTGGTCCCTGGAAACGGTACCAAAAATCTGGTAGGCTCGGGTTTTAAGAAGGGATCGATCGATCCAAAGTTACGGAAAAGCTCAAAAGCTTCCGATCGATCGATCGATCCATCGGACCAATTTCCGAAGAACCATCCGATCGATCGATCGGTCCAAGGAGGGATCGACCGATCCACCCCCATAACCTGCACCAAGTTTAAAGCAACTTGCTAAGATCCAAACCTCTTGCCCAACAGACCTAAGGCCTCTACCGAAGAACACATGTACTATGATGTTGTTTCTCAGCAGTTTCTTATGTTAAGAAGAATTCATAAGTTATAGGACCCATGTGAGTTTGTGATTCTAGTAAAGGTTAAAGGAGTCTTGTTCCACCAATCGATGTGTGATACTGGTGCTAATGTTAGCATAATGTCAAAGATGGTAGCTGAGAAGTTGGGACTTAGGGATATAAGACCTTCGGGAATGTCGTTTTCTTTGGCTAACAATTCTGTTGTGGCTTCTACTGGTTTCGTATCAGATGTTATGGTACAAGTGGGCGATTGCATAGTCCCAGTTGATTTCCATATCTTTGACACGAATGGGAATTCTGAAGGATCGTTAGTTCTGGGTAGAACGTTCTTAGCATCATTAGGAGCTGTGATGCATGTTCCTTAGAAGCAAATCTATCTAACCAACATCCATAAATCATACTACATCCCTTAGTACCCTATGTACCAACAGCGAGGATCATAGTGATCAAAAAGGTAAAAGCGGAGTATAGTTGTGATTTAAGTCTGGGGAAGGGAGTATAGTTACTAATCATATTTTATGTCTTTTTGATGTTTCATCAGCTTGGTGAAAATTTTCAAAATTTTTGGTTTTTAAGTAGTCGAGTCGAAGAAACAATGACCGGAATCTATGATGATAACCAGCCTAGTGTGAGTATTAGTATTGATCTTTTTAGATTACTGGCTTAGATTTAACTGATATATTTAGGATTGGAACCCCATTGCTGATTGTTTTGTTTTCGAAAGTCTGGATATTTTGGATTGTTGATGATTTGATGTTAGTTCTGCCGTGATAAGAATTAATACTAAATTTAATTTATCTTGCTTGTGGTGGTAAGATACTTTGAAAGCTAAGTGGCTTGCTCTTCAGTGTGATCCTGATCCTTTCTCTCCTTCCCTTTAGAAAAACCGGATTAGAAAAAGTGTTGAAAGCGTAACCTAGAAGTCCGTAGTCATTCCCGGGCTGCTTTAAAGCAGTAAGAAAAAATATAGAAAAGAAAAACGCAGAAAAGTGCGAATATTTCAAAAAAAGAGAGAAAAGAAAAAACACAGAAAAGTGCGAATCTTTCAAAAAGAAGTGAGAAAGGGGGGAAAAGGGTCAGGACAAGAAGTCGTTGGGTGCTCTGTTTGTTATGGGCATTTTGATAGAAGAAGTGCTTATGGGCATTGAATCAAAACCCCATAGGTAAGAATGCATCTATTCTAATCTAATTGAACTTAATGAGCTGGTAGAGATGACTTGATGGTTTGATTGATGTTGGATTTAGAGTAGGAAACATTCTTTTAGTTATGTGGTGGTGAACAGTTCTTTCATAATGGTTGTTTAGGTTCGGTGTCTTTTAAGTTTTGATATCTATGCTTAAGGTTGCTGAGATTTTTAGAGTTCCTGTGTGGTTTCAAAACCTTTTCTCCAGATTGAGTCTTGCTTCACTTGAGGACAAGCAAAGATCTAAGTCTGGAGGAATTGATATCACTCGATTTTGATGCCTT